>PVIJ01000214.1:0-231363 GCA_004024925.1 Scalopus aquaticus | reverse complement strand
GAAGACTTCAGAACAACAATTTGTGCCCTAACACAAAATTCTAAAATACTGATTTAGTTGTCAACCTAAATAAAAAGTCTACTACTTGTGAAAATAAATAACTTAGTCTAGTTTCTTTCCCCATGATATTGCTGGAATTGAAAATGAAACATGTATATTGGGACTTCCAAGTCTATATATTATCTACCTTCCAAAATGGGAAAGATTTATTATCAATCTATAGTTGTCTTTACAAGCCCAGGGGGACAGCAATACAGATACAAAGTACGTAACAGCTTGTGTGCCTTCATGGAATAAGAATCCTTAATGGCAACTGCACAGCTAAAGGAAAAATCAAGCTTATCTGAGACCGTGATAAGGAGTCCTTTACTCACCTGGGAGGTAAGGTTAACTGTGATTTCTGTATTTGGTCAAGGGTAGGGCCAGTGTTTACAAACTTGATAAACAAGCTAACTGAATTCCTCTAAAAATTTCAAACAATTTATATGATCTAAAGTTATACACAGTCACTAATTTCAGATGGAGTTAGCCTAGGGAAAAAACAAAAACCAGGATCCAGGATATTAGGTAATGAAGCACATGACTGACTTAGAAGTCACACCGAGTCCTGCGGCACCAAGGTGTGGTCCCTGCAGCACAGACTGCGGCTTCAGGATAAACAAGACCCGGGGTTTGCCAGGTTATCTTTTGGGGTTTTTTGTAATTAAGTACATATATTCTATTACCAAGGAAAACAGATCAGCAGGTCAAGAGCTCCCCAAATATTTTTCTCATACACTGCATATACCTTATAAAATACACAACATCACACAATTTCCAGTCTTTCAACAGAATGATACGGTATTGATAAATTAGAAGGTCAGCCACATAACTTTAAATTTAACTCTGCTGTGTAATGATCTCATAGTGTACAGCAGTTAAATGTCTGATTCTCAGTATATCTGATCCTGTAAATTAGTGAGCAACACTAGCACAGTGTTTCTATAATTAATACTGTATTAGAAAAGACTTTGGAATGGCATATGACACCATGCAGGAGATCAATTGTAAAAGAAAAATCCAGACATAAATCCAAAAATCCATGTCCATACTCCAGACATATTTCTCAAGTTTAGCTATGACCAAATGGGCAAACTTATAAAAAGGATCATCTCTACTGAAAACAATCTTCCCAACATCCAAGTCTTGGGATTTGGCTTATTCCTTACCACATGATTTTATATAAATATATACCATGAAATGTTTCAATTGGATTTAATTTCTTTCAATGTTTACTTGGGGAAAATTTTTTTGCTGCATAATGAAATCATTACTATACATTAATATTTGAAGTAAAGCAATTTATAGCATATGCTATGTTTTCAAAAACAATGAAACTAGTAGAAATCAAAAGTAACTCCTAGGATGACTTAAAGACCAGCTGTTCTCTTCATGCCTGCACAACAAAGCCATTTCTCTGTGTAAGGAGACAGATTCAGAAACCCTCTATGGCTTTGTTCCTCAAAGTGTGATGAACAAACCAGCAGTAGCCGTTTCTCCTGGGGTTTGCTGCAAACGCAGATTCCCCAGCCCTAGTCCAGTCCTGGTAAATCAAGATTTTCGTGGCACCATGAAGCTCTCTCAAGTTTAAGAAACCTAGCAGATTCCCTCTGTGCATGACACCCAGACCTCCCCATGCACCTGGAGCCTTGTGGGAGCAGGGCTGAGGCGGAGCTGGGGTTATCTGTCACCCCTGCACTTTTTCAGCTCAGGGTCCCCATCCAGCACAGTTGCTGTGGCAAGAGGGAATTCTGCTGCACTATCTCAAAGATGGACTGACTGTCTGATGACATGCCTGGTTCCATCTGATCACACACTTTCTTCAGTGGTTTTTATGAGCGTCCCTCCCCTCCCTGCCCCACCCACACCCACAAGACCAAAACACCTTTGAGGAAAAATGTTCTATGAACTAAAACAGTGTCCTGTTTCTTTCTAAATGCTAACTACATTTTTGTCCACCAACACACTGTGCAGCTGGCATCAAGGGTTAGAATATCTGACTTGGCCACACACAGCCAAGGTTGTACTGCAGGCTACACACCAAGGAAAAGGCAACAACCAGAATAAACCTTGGCACTTGGTCTTGTGTTGGGGAAATAATGTTACAAGCTAAAAACGGGATAAGAACCTCAAAGTATTACTATTTCCTAAGGAGGATTGAAATAGTAAATTTAGAGCACAGAATAATAAAAGTTAAAGCTCTGAAGCAAATGTTGTTTAGGTTTGTACAAGTGAAAAGAAAGAAGTCTATGAAATAGAAGTCTATGAAATAGTCTGTGTCATAATTAGTTTTGCTTCAGAGAACATAGCCATACAATGTGGAATCAAACTTCCTTTTGTTTTAAGCAGTAGGGGGAAAAAAAGATATGAAGATCCATATAAACAAATTATTTTCTTTCTAACCTTTGATTTATGCGTAAGTGAATATATTTTATGTAGTTAATGTTTCCAGAGTAGAAAAAAATACTTAGAAATCTCCTTTGAGACATTTATAGCATGTCTTTTAAAAAAAATCAAAAGGAAGCTTCAAGAGCATTTAGAGTGTGATTCAATTTATGCATCTGCACCTTTAAGGCCATTTAGAAAAGGGCCCCTCCATAAAAGGGCAAACAAATGCAAGGGGTGAACTGTGAGGGGCACAGGCACAGAGCGCATGCTCAATAAATACTTTTTGGAGGAATGAATGAATTAAACTATGAGTTAAAGTACCTCTAAAATGAAAGGCTCCTCCTCCTCAGAAGGTGCCTTCTGAGCAATGCTGAGGGGAGGATTCTGCTGGACTAAGTGAGACTCTGACTAAGCTATTTCTTTACCTCTGCAGCCAATTATTTGAGTATGCCCATGCGCCTACTCTGAATGGCTCTAATCTCAGCCATCAGTTTGATCAGCTCATCTATAGCCATTTTTAAAGGCTTTCTCAAACAAGGGAATACAAATTAGTCAGTCAATTAATAGTTAATTAAAACAACATATCCAGCTTATACACCCCAGTTTCATGAGGGCCCACAGCATGTCTCGGGCTCTGGTCAGCAGTGGTCAGGGTGCCTGGGCTTCCCGGCACGTGTCACCGAGCCTTCCACCGTGCTGCCTTACCACACGGGTTCGCACAGCTCCCTTTTAGTGCCCTGGCAATGCCAGTTACTTTTTCTCCCCTTATATACACTACTGTCACCACGATCTTCCTCGAAATGCTCATACTCCTCACCTCATTTGTGTACTCAAAGGAGTAAACAGCACTCTCCCTTATGAGAATGACTCACAGGTCCTTATCGCCAGCCCTATCTCTCCGAGTTACAGACCCGTAACACTCATCTTCCTCCTGATTCTCCATAGATACCTCAAACACAACAAAACAAACTCAGCATTTGCCTCATTCTACCTCCCATAAAGCTGCTCTCCTTGTACCCCAGTAAATGACACCACTATAGATTCAGCTCATCACTGCCTCCTAAAGCATCTATCCTGGTCACCATGCCCCTCAAGCATCTATCTGGCCAACTACCCCTCCTCCCAGATTCTGGGAGTCTCCCCCTAACACATCCCCCAAAGTCAATGTCACTACAGCTGTTGATTTGAGGAATTTCTTCCTAGCTTGCTCCTCTGTCCACCCTCTCTTTTTTATCTCCAAAATTGTTTTCAAATTCTCCTTTCCCTTCTGTTAAGCCAACCCAACACATTTCTGAGTTGGACTCAGTGCCCACTTCCTCCACTAAGCTTTCCTTGATTTGTCCTCCCTAAGAGTGTACATCAATTAATTCTATGTGTCCACTCAATATCAGGCAGTGATATCAAGTACCACATGCCAATTTTTGATTGTCTTTTCTCTAAGGAAGAAAATCATTAAATATAGCCTAAAATTATAATTAATCTAACATTATCTCTACGCGAACAAGAGAGGAATTTCTAAGCCCCTAAGTGACTTCCTCCTTTTGTAAAATTTTCATTATGCAGCTCTGAAAAAGCACCACCTAATGAATGCTCTTACAGGAATCCACATGACATGTGATGGAGCAATGGCTGAAAAGTACAATGAGGAACACAGTTTATGGGGCCCATACAGCTATGCCTTTGGTTATTTAAGGCCTGGTGACAAATCCTGAATTTATTACAGCCATTCTGAATTTAAACAATTCTTAGAAAATAAAAGTCATTTATCTCACCTTGGAGTCATACGCAAACTTACACGTCCAACTTACTCACTGTGTCTTGAAGCCTTAACTGCAACTGCCAAACCTACAGTGGCCCTCAAGAAAATCCTGCAGAGGCTGGTGCTATTTTTGCTAGTGTGGGCCCTTCCTCTGACTCCTGATGAGCAATTTAACTTTTGTGGAGCTCAGTATAGCATATACCAAGTCAGTGATGCACTGGCAGTGTGGCATCAAATTATAAGTTTTGTTAAGATCAAGGTAAAGTGACATACAGGTTTATTCCCTTTGTCAAACTTCTTCCTTGGGGAAATACAGATTATTCTGACTAGTCACCCCATTCAAAGTCATGGCTGACTGTGAACCAGTAGCCTCTGAATTTGTGACCAACTGATTTTGTGGTTATGCATTCAGATATTTTAGGAAAGAAAATACTTGGTAAAAATCCAGGACTCACATGTTCCCTTTCAAACAAATGTAGTACACATGATCCTTTTCAATAACCCAGAAATGGCCAGTATTCTCCATATATCTATAAATATGACAAAGATATGCTCAACAAAGAATTCCATAAATTTTTTAAATGCTGTGATTTATGTTAGAACTCACATCCAGAATCAACTCTCAAGGCACAGAAGTGGACACCCGTGTTTTCTCATTATGCTCTGGCAAGAACACTGCCCTCCCACGCCACGGGCAGCGCGGCCCACCTTAACACTCCAAGAACTGCCCCAAAGAACAGTCTTCAAAGGAAGGCTTTATTTGACTAGACCAAACCCTTCACCTTTCCCTAAGAGACCCCTGGAACCAGGCCGAAATTTAGCAGATCATCCATCATCACTGGTCTCTTATCCTCACTTGCCGCTGCAGAATCCTCCACGCCCTGCACTCTCCCCTCCCAGACCTTCCACTGTGCCTTCTGGGACTCACAGGCTGTCATCACCCAGACCCCCCTGCCATCATTCTCCTCTCCAGATGTTCCCTGCACTTTCGTGTGCTAATTGAAACCAGACTACTCTGACTAAATTTTGTCCCAAGAAGTCCTCTTGGGTGGGGACGGCTTCATCTCCCACATTCCATAAACCCTGGGGGTGGGGTCCGTGTCCTCTTTGTTCTCACTGCCACTTTCATTCTTCCTTCTATTTACAAAATAAAACCTTGTTCACAAGAAACATGTGCAATCAGATTATGTCACACCTGCTTATAGTTCTTGCATTATCTACAGAACTCCTGCTCAGTCGCTGTTACTCATTCTGGGGACTTCTTCATCAGCCTGGGCAATCCGTCCTGGCTCAGCCACCTGACCTCCCACTTCCAAAGATCTTGTTTCCCACCCCTCCTCAACAAACCATACCCAGAGTCATCTGGTAAAGTCCTCATCACAACCAATATCAAGTCCATCTCTGAATTCAGACTACAAACTCCTGCCCACTTCCCCAGCTCTCCCCAGCGATTCAACTCCCCTGACCCTATATGGCTTATTCACTGCTTTTGTCCTTCCCAGCACAAAGTGCATGGTCAACCACCAAAAGTGCTCTCTTGCATGATCCTTAATCTCCGTGTTTTCGTCTTTGTACTAGATTTAGAAAAAATCCCAAGCAAGGTTAATCCACCTCGCCATCTGAACCAGGGCTAGAGAAAAGCACACAATTGTGCCATCTGCTCTCTTCAAATTTATAACCACTAACCACAAGTAAGCTGGCAGCTCTAGCAGGTGACCCTAATACATTTCCCTAGCAAGTTTTCTCTCTGAGATGCCAATTTTACATTTCCCTCTCCCTCCTCAATTTGTCACAACTTTTCTTCTGGCTCAATGTCAGCTGATGACCTTGTTTTACACATCTCTAAGAAACAATTTTGTTCTTCATCCTCCTGAAAGACTTTACTTCTACAATCATCACCTTTCTTACATTAACTGGTTTCTCCCATTTTACTACATCTCTCTTGTTATCATTCAAACATTCTATAATATCTCCCATATTTTAAAAAACTTCCTCCTGACACACTAAAACAACCTATTTGCAGCTCTACTTTATTGCAAACATATTAATTTTCCCTTTTCTATTATTCGCACTATTGTTCTACTATTTCACGTGAGGGAGCCCTAGAAGCATCTTTGTGTGTTTTTAGCCCTCCCTTATCTGTCAGCAGATACTGCAGCCTTTTCCATCAAAATGGTGTGTGTCCACCTCTTCTTTGCCGTTTCCCTGCTCCCCCACCCAGTCCAGTCTCCAGTGACATTATATCAAATAACTAAAACAGCTTTCCAATGAGCCTCTGACTATACTATCTCCCTCTGCTAATTCAACAACATGCCCCCACAGCGCCACTCTACCTAACATTGATTTTTGCCATGCTCTGCTTCTCTCCGCTCATAAACTTAAAATGATTTCTGATAGCTCGTATGACCAGGTTTAAGCTCCCTGCACCACATAGAAGACATTTCCTAATTGGGTCCATTCTGCCTTCTCATCTTTATTTCCTATTGTCTAGCAACATAAAACCTTATGCTTTTAGACTAGTTTCCCAAGTGTCTTAAACATAACTCTTGCAAATCTCAATTCTACATTTTATCCTTTTGTCCACATTGTTCTCCTTTCTAGAATCCATCACCATCCAAATTCTCAATTGTTCAGGCTCTGCCTCCTCCAGGATGCCTTATCATACAGTTCCCAGTCCCTCCAGCATTCCATGCCTCTACTGCTATTAATGACTTAATTATACAGTTCTACACCTACACAGATTTTTCATTTGTATCATATACTTGAATGTAACTAGGGCTTGTATCTCAAAAAAAGGAAAAATTTGCTAAATACTGACTTCTTACAAAATCCTAAAAACTATAGGGTGCTTTATTTTGAAAAGCAAAGTACTATTTGTAGAAGAAACATTAACCTTAAAGGACCTCCACCAATCCCACTTCTGGACTATATAGAGGCCACCTGACAGAATCACTTTAAAAAAAAAAAGTTAAAGAGATTTAATCAGCTACAATATTTAGTCCCAAGAGAATGATCTCAAGAAGTATTGAATCTCGTAAGCAGACGTTTTAGCATCATTTTAAAAATCAATGCAATTAGTCTGTGTATTGTAAAGATCATACATATAACTAACTAAAAATGCAACTTTTTAGTTTTATGTGAAAAGATATTTTGGTTTTGGAACGAAACTTCTTGTGATAACTTAGATTAAAATCAGCTGCCTCTCCAACATCTCAGATAGTAGTGAAGAGGGTATGCTGGAATCAGGAAGTTAAATGATGCAGAAGGCAGCTGAGCAAAGGCAGTGGCAGTGATGCATTTGAACATACAAATAAAACAGTTTTGTGACATATAAGAACAGCAAAAAGTAAAAAGCTGAATTGCTGTACCTTATGGAATGTGATTTTATATGTGTGTGAGTAATCTATTTAAATATTTAAACAGACATTTGACCACTTCATCTCTATCCCTCAAAGCTGATATACTGAAGTTGACAAAACACCCCTTGGGGGCTGGCAGCAGGGGTGGGGACAGGAGAGTACAAAAAGCCCCAAGACAATAAAAATGAGCTGGGAGACTGATGATGTTGTCTAACACCATAATGTTATTGACAGAAGGCTCATGTGTCACTTAACGATATTTCGGTTGACAAGCCACATGTGACCCATATGGTAGTCCCCACAGATCCCAGGTGTGCAGCAAGCAGGACGCTATGACATTCCCACAGCTAAAATCGCCTAACAGATCCCCTCATTAGGTGACACAGGACTCGACTTTATGTGGGTCAGTTCTAGGCTGGTCACTAATAATGTGTGTGGAGCTCAGTTTTCCAATTTTCAAAATCAAGGACTTTGATTTTAGCTACCATACTCTGCACTCCTAAGATTTTATTTCTACTATTTTCTACTCTATTCTTTTTCAATGACTCAGCAGTACTGGTAGCTACAAGGAGAAATGCTATGTTAAAGGCTATTACTCTCTTACTCTTACTCTTTATTACCACTGAGTATGACTTCAAAACGTAAAACAATTCAAAAGTCTCAGTCCAGATATACTGTCCTTATGAGATTGAAATTTGAAATTTCTAACTTAATCTCTGAACTCTTCATCTTAGAATGGCATCATTTGAGGGTTAAGTGGTATATGTAAGAAAGCTTCACTAGCCCTTTTTTCCCCAAGAGGAACCTGGGGCTGAAGAGATTGTTTAATGCTGGTCAGGAGTTGGACTGAGGCCCAAACCCAGGTCTTACCCTTTTGCAAACTCTGGTTGCGATGGCACCAGGTTCTGGGGATATATGCCACTCATAATTACTGTAGTTACAAATCCCATTTTCAAGTCCTCAATCTTTTTTTGAGGTTTTATGGAAGGATGTGCAAAAGTTATGGGCCATATTAGTATAATTTTATTGTTACTTCAATGTTATTTCTGCTTTATTTCAAAGGCAAAGAGACCAATAACCACCCACACCTATGTGATTTTGCTCCATAGCAAAACTAACCCAAGCCTTCAACTGTTGCTGCCCGCATCTCCCAGCTCTTCCAAGGAGATACACTCTGCTGTCAGATGAGCTGCATTTCTAATTATCAGACTCTCCTCATGGAACACCATTCAAGCAGAATCGACCTGGTGACAACAGATGCTGATCTCAAGCACACCACTTGTGAAATCATCCATTATGCAGAGGTGACCTAGGCAAGCTGGCACCAACTACCCTGCTCGTACAACCACAGCAGTACCACCCACAATTCCCAGGAAACACATGCGTGTGCATGCACACACACACCTCATCACATCAGAACCTAGTCAACTTTAAACAGGTAATTTGAAATTATAAAAGCCCCCAGTCCCTATCAGCTTTGCTTTTTACAAGCTCAAATACTATCACTGCATAGAGTTACACAATGCTAAGGCTTACCACTGTGAAAAATAAGTACTTACCTTCAATTCTCTTTAACGCTGAAAGGCACATATCCTTCCTTGGAAACTCAAAGGGATTGTTGCAGGTCCGGATAGTGTCACACTCACATTTCCCATTGATTATATTACAGCCAGAGACAAGGTTTTCATTGCATGGTTCAAAACCAAGCAGCTGGTCATCATCCCAGTTCTCATCTGTAAAACAATTAACCACCATATAACGTTTGCTTAGAGCATCATTCAAAGGCTTGTTTGAAAGCTGAAATATATGAGGATGTCAAGATTAACATCTGATTTTGACACCTCAATTTACGAAAGCCAGTTGGTGTGTAATTTTACAAATGAATAAAGCAAGCCTCCTAGTAACTGAGGAGGCTGAACTACAGCCACACATGTAGACATTAAACAGCTACATATTCGAAGTTGAGATAAAAAACCATGTCTTTTCTCAAGTCTTCTTACATCAACAATCGAGATTCTTTAAACTTTTTATATTTTACACAGAGTCCTAGATTTTCCCATACTCAAAATGACAGAAGTGACATTTGTTAATCTACAAAATGATTTTTTAAAAGGCGCGATTCTTTACTCCATCTGGTCAAGACCAGTTTCAGGTTTAAAACAGCTCTGCCACTGAATGCATCAAGACAGCTAACAAACACTCAAAATCAGACACCACGAAAGATTTACAAGTGGGCTACAGTGGCAGAGAGCCGCAAAGTGTTTCAGTACAGATGCTAAAGTCCACTCCTGCCCACAACCAGTGTCAAAACCACAACAAAATTAAGGGCTGCAGCCTGGTGAGGCTGAGGTTGCCAAATTCTGAAGCTAAGAACCAACCAGTGCACTGTTCATAGAATGACTTAGACTGTAAGAAATAAAGCATAAAGATTTAAAGCATAAAGCATTTAAAGATTTTAAAACCTGCATTTCATGAGACCCAGCTCAGATAAATGAAACAAACCTGACAGAATGGTGGGCAGTTCAATTCTTAATCATCGTTCCCCAAAGCTAAAGCACCTCTTACAGGAAACCAGACTATTTCTCTATAAATCCCTGGCCCATACATGGGTTTTCCGACCTCTTCACATTATCTTTAGTAGATACTTTAGAGCACTTTGACTGGCTAATGACTGTTAAATAGTAAACATGTTTCTGATAACCCTATCTGGAGAGAAAGTCTGAAAGTGCTTGAATTTAAGATACCTAAACCCGTTGTTCAAACTAAGGTATGAAGCCATCACAAGAATGTTTTCATCAATGACAGTGTCAACAAATGGCTATGGTTTTTATAGGGCCAGCTTTCACGTCCAGTGACATCACTGACATACTGTACAGCTTAGGCCAAAGACTGTTCTTCACTGAAATAATTTACTTGTCAAGGGGTCTTTAGAAGACATTATTTTCAGTATAAAAAATTCAGGCGATTCTTTGTAAAGGAGACTAGAAAACCTACTATGTTAAGATTTCAGAAGGTTAGGCTCACATATTTGATCAAAGATTCAGATCTTTGTAAAAAGATTTTAGAAATATAAGCAAAAACCTAAGTTTTACATTTTCAAGCTTGTTTTCCTATCTATCTTGTATTTGCCCTTAGAAGTAACATATATAAAACATGTACACACACAGTACATCCCTATTTTCAAGACAAAGACAAATTTCAACAGAAATTTCTACATTACTCTGAAAGGAAAGTTGAAAAGGAATATATTCAAACAGTTCAAAACAGAAAAGTCGGTGATATTTAGTTTTTAGTAATAACACGTAACAAAATGGTGCATCTAAAGATGTTTTGTATCTGTGTTTAATTGGTGACATGGACTTCTGGCCTAATTCAGTTAGGGAAATCTGCTATGAAATAATTTCCGTGACTGCATATTCAAATACATAACTCAAAGACAATGCAATCCTAGGAACTTAATAAACATGTAAAAAATTCAAGTAACATTCGAACCACTGAAAATTGATTTTCCTCTTTCTCATAGTCTGATAAATCTTTATTACTCTTTTTGAATGTGTAGTTATTGTATCACAAAATGGAGTGAATTCTGAATTTTCCCACAATAAACTTGCCTTTCTTCCATCATGACCGTAATTCCCTTAAGACAACATTGTCCTCCAGAACCTGAATAGGTTCAATTCTTAGTCATTTGCACTATTTTCTTGTCCCTCCACCATCCATGCCTCATCATATTCCTCAAAAAACAAACTTCAATGGCTCTCTTTGCCAGGGCTCGATTGCCATGAAATGTCCAAATGCCCTAGTGCAGAAACACGGTTCTTCATGAGATAGCCTGTACTCATTTCTACAGACTCATCTTTCACCAATCCCTCGTATAACCTAAGGCATCAGACACATGGAGATTCTTACCACAAACCCTTAGCAACTGCTTCCAGACCTTGGTTCATAGAGTATCATCCACCTAGAACATATCCATTTCTTCCTCCTCAAATAACTCCTATTCACCCTTCAAGGCCCAGTTCAAATGTTACCTCATTTAAGAAGTCTTCTTCAACTACAAGCTGCTCCATCCTTTAAGCTCCAGCAAACGCTTGCAGAGACTTCCTGTCCCCTGTGGCAATGGTTCTACATAAGTCACACTTCTCCACTAGAGAGTCCTCGTGGGCAGGTGGGTCTCATCCAACATGGAAAGCCCTTCACTCCAGACTTAGCACACTGTTCACTGATACATGTATACTCACTTTCATGTCACTGTTGTATGTTCAAAGCTTTTTGAACAAAAAGTGCTTAGTCTTTTTAAAAAAGTACACACACACACAAACCTATGTACACACACATCACAAGGAAAGCAATGTTACAAAATAAAGATGTACTTATACCATAAACATCTTATTTTAAAGATTACACAGCATTATTAAGGCGCATATTTCAAAGGACTGCTTGGACATGCTCTGGCACCTTGCTCTCCAGGCATCATCTATCATTACTTTCTTTCCCCATCCAGTGCTAAGATTTCCACCTCTCACCACTTGGCTGGCATTAACTGCCTGTCCAAGGAGTCCATCTCAGAGCCAATTCATTTTCACTGCCAGATGCTTTTCCCTGCCTCCCCACAGGAAGACCATTTCTCCTGAATATGGAATCAGAATTAAAAGGCAGCTGCCCTCGATGCTCTCCCCACTGCGTTACTGCCTTGCTCCCTTCTCAGCAGACACCTCTTGGTAGCAGGGAGGGGACAGGCAGCACCTGAAGATGCACAGGAGGCATGACCCTTCCCATTCCCACCCTCAGGAATGGCCAGTCAAGAAGCATCCAACTCGGAAGTCAGTAATGTCTTATGTGTTTTCATGTTTTTGTTTTGTTTTGAGAAGAAACACTCTCAATTTTATGCCCCATCCTAATCAGCCTTTTCTTTCTGGCAAATAGTATCCCTCACAACTAATGCTATATAGGATCAAGTACAACACACTTCTGAGACAAATAATTGTTCTTCTCTTACAGAACTTGATACTTTAAAACAATCTAGCAGACCTAAAGCAAAAATTGTGTGAGGTTTAATTATAGAAATCAAACCTAAGTCTTAATAGTCCAAAAGTGTCAGCATTTGACAAACGCAAGGTTTTAAAACCACTCTTCCTATATAAATCCACAGATATAGCAAAAAGATTAAGGCTCTGACTCTATGAAATAAATTCTGTGTTTTCCTTGGACTTATCAGGGAGATAGGAAAAAAGGAGTTACAACAAGAATACTGGGTGAATTAAAATTCATGCCTGGTCAAATGCAAACACTCCAGTGAAGGGGTGAAGGGCCCCTTCCATGGAACAGCTAACCAGACATCTCACTTGGATATTTAGAGGACATCTCAGAGCAGAACGCTTTTCACAGACACCACCTCCCTACTTCAATGCACAGGAGGACTCCATGCGCACGTTCCTTTTCACCTCACAGGCATGTTAACAAGACTGTAACTAACAGTTGAGATTGATAAAATTAATAACTTGCCTCAACTAAGGGCACTTTTGAGGGTAACTGATTTTTTATTTTATTTATTGTTTCGTCATTGGTATTTACTGCAAGGGCACAGTGGGGAAAACACAAAGACTAACTAGCACAGTTGGGAGCTACAGATGACTCGTACCCAGATGCCAGCGCTTCACAGCCATTGCTGCTGCAGCCTGAGAGCAAACACTGACACCCAGGGTGCTGCCTGGCAAGGTCCTGGTCCCCAAGGCTCTCCCTAATAGTTACTGGTGAGTCATACAAATGTATGTTTCTTGAAAGTGATTTTGTGAACACATAATTTAGGAAAAGGAAAATGAAATCAGTAAAGTGCAGCAGATATGTTAGTTCTTAGGTAATTTCCCCAACACATTAATGTTATGAAAAGATCAGGAGTGAGTGTCTTTACAATTAAAGGAAACATCTTAGCAGTAAGTGAACACTTCACAAAAAGGCTGACAATCCTGTTGAAATTCCACCCTTGAAGGAGTCCAAGAAATGACCGCGGTAGTGGCTGGACTTACACTACCTTAAATTGCCCGGGAAGGTTGCAAGCCCAAATGAAAAGGCAAGAGACATTTCCCCCTGGATCTTAAAATCACGATGAAGACACTAACACTGGATCTTAGGTTGGATCTTGATGACACTGGTGGTCACACACCACCAGTGTGGGCACACAGTTGTCGTGCCCACCTGGTTCTAGACTCAATAGCTTTCCATCTGCTTGCTGGTGTCTGAAATCCCTCCTACATGGAATCAAACCTTCAGGTATGTGGCTGCCCTTCCTGAGCACGTCCATTTGTGTCCATGTGAAATCTCTGGCTCCTGGAAGGCAGGGTGGCATGTGTATGCTCAGAGTCTTACCTTTTCTACCTTGTATCTGCTCAGGTTAATGGAGTTTATTCCAAACCAAGATATAGCTGCACCCCATTATGTGGCAATCCACTTACTAGAAATATGCTATAGCAGATATTAAAAAGCAAGAAACAAATTCACAGTACACACTCAGAAGCTCACAGTAATGGAATTCTGTTGGCAGAGGAGAGGCTTCTGGGAATATATATCAAATTAATTCTCCAGCTGTTCACATATCCCTGCAGCTACAGTAAGATGCAAATAGCTAATACTGGCATCTCTTTCCATGCCAGTCTGGAAACTCCAGTGTAATGTAAAATTGCTGCTCTTAACTCCCTCAGCTCTTGGCTGGCGGTTATCAGGCATTCAGTTCTGCTCAAGGAGGGATCGAATGCAGTGAGCTTTCATTCTCTCTGCTTTGAGCTTAAGGCGCATGTTGCAAAAGCCAGTTAGTTCTTCCCTCTCCCTCCTGCTATAGTCAGTGCAAAGCAGGAAAGGCAAAAACGATGGTTATCAGTAGAAATAATTCATGTTACAAAAGTTTTGTTTTACAAGCATTTCCATAAGGTCAAACTATGCTAGGCATATGTAGCTATATACAAGAATGGACAGAGCCTGTATTGAAAACAATGGGAATATTAAACTATGCACACAAATATTTTTTGAAGACTAACTCTTTAACCGATGCAAACCTCTGAACACACAGCAAACAAGACCATCCATCCATATTATGTTCAGATGGGGAAGACTCTGACAAACAGTACTGATCTAATTAACAAAATCCATTAACAACATGCATATATTCCACTGCTGCAATTTTAATCATCAATACAACAGAGGACAACCAGAAATAAATTAAAGAATGTACATTCAGTCACTGATTAATTCCTCATTCATTCACTCTTCAAGCAGATTTTGGTATCTGTTATCTGTTAATATTAAACATCAAGAACTGAGAAGGTGCTAAGAATTTAAAGTGAGAGGAAAGAGAAGCTTGCAATACAATCTTCTACCATTCTAACCAAAGTCATACCAAGTATGTGAACAGAGTGTCTCTAGGAATCCTGAAAACACAAAGATTAAGTAAGAGTAGAGGGCAATTTCCTTTTTGACAGTAAGAACCTAACGGGTGACTATAGAAGAGCGTAAGAGAGGATACGCCATGTCTCTAAAGGCAAGGAACTCACAGAACAGGCAGACCTGAGGCAAGGAACAGAGAGGCGGCGCTACAGACACAGCTCTCCTCCTCCATGATTTCTCTAAAGTGGAAATGACTTTAAATTGCATACAGCAAAAGACGCCCCCAGAGGAGGGATGGTGTCACGGGGAGGGCACTGACCCAGGAGACCACAACCCCAGTTTGGTGATTAGTTCACAGACTGACCCTGAAGAAGTCATTTGGCCCCCAAAGCTCCAACTTTTTCATTACTAAAGTGAAGGTGGACCAGATAACTGGTGAAATTCCTGTTAATTTTACCTTCATGTTCTCTTGACCTGGGCATCTGTTAATACTGTACGATGCCAACAGTTTACTGGAAACAGTGTCAGAGAATAACATGCTTAAAGTGGTCATGATTTAAATTTAAAGAGTTCCCCACATCATACCAGTTTGAGGTTTGGGAAAAAGTTATGATGCAAAGAAGGCAAATCAAGGGGGCTTTTCTCATATCAGCTTGCAAGATCTTTCCGGCACTTCCAGTCCAAGAGGACGCACTGACTGAGGCCTCAATATATTAAAACAGGATTGGCCATGAAGTGATTAGCTTTTAAAGGGAAATTTTACAGGAAATAAGATATAAAAAATAAGTTACATATTCAACTGCAGAAAATGCAAAAGCGATGAGCAAGTCCAAAGAATCAGGAAAGAAAGAGGCACTAAATATGTGGAAAAAATCAAGGCAAGGGAGAGAAAACTAATGAAGCAGTTAATAAAATTTAAAAAACTGATTCTAAAAAAGATCATTAAAGCATCTCCTAGGCTGTTTATGATTGCCATTCCCATACAGCATGTCAACTCAATCCTTGGTGGTTTTACCAGGAAGTTAGTAAAATTTAGACATAAAGGCAACCTTTCTGAAGTTGTTTTAAATAACAATTAAATTTAAATAATAGAAAGGTATTTGATTGTTCATGTAAATTCATCCCTTACTGTCAGCTGGCAGCTGGGCTGAAGCATATGATATAGACCCAACTCCCTTAACTTTCCTCTGCTTTGAGACTAGATCCTACTAATTTTTAGGGAAAACCTCAGTCCATCTCCCTGTGCCATGTTACGCAGAGCTGTACTGACCTTCTATAGTCAGGCACATGTCAAGACTAAGCGAGTCTTCTCTGAGCATGAACGTGAAGGTCCCTTAAACATGTAGCTCCATGTTCAGCCAGCTTGAACAAATAATGGTTTTAGCTATCAAATGCACTGTTGCTCAAAAACCAATTCATCTTAGTAGAGAGGAAAATTATTTGAGAAGTATCTTAATTGTTTTTCATTTCCTCTCTTCACCTGGATACACTAAATGCCAGGTGAATGAATGTAATATTCCTCAAACATGTTAGAAAAATAACACCTTAAATAATAAACTCTATTATTTCCCTTTCCACCACTTCAGTCATCCTGACCATTAAACAGTGTTAACGCTTCTTGCCAGGAAGGTACTTGTTAATATGAATAATGCACAATCTTATTTTATGAATACTAATTAAGCTGTGATCTAAAATCAGTTAGTCAAATGACCAGAGTAAAACAGGAGTTAGATATGGAAATGTCTTTTACCTAGATTGCACTCATCCCCCCCCAAAAAAAGTGTCCCACTACTGTGAAAAGAAATGTGACCAGAATTTCAAACAACACAAAGAGAACACGGTGTTCTGAGAATAAGTACTTTGAAAGATATATATTTTTTACCGAAACAACTGAACAGTTAGCACAGAAAAAGGAGCACATTTCACCACCATCCTGAGGGCTCTTCTGACAAATGCTAACATCTACAGGGTGCTTCATATGTGCCAGGGACCCCACCGGGTGCTTCCACAGACCAGCCATCTAGCTGAGAGAAGCTGCACAACCTAGGTCTGACACCCATGCAAGGTAAGCATCAAGGGGGCGACAAGAGGAACTGAAGAAAAAAGTGAGGTGCTCCAAGGAGCGGGTAAGATTTCAAGTTCAGGTGAGTCCACGGGACCTGCGCATCAGGCAGAAGCAGAGAAGGAATGAGGCTCCCCCCTCACCCTGCAGCCACCACCCAGATCCACAAGCCAGGGCCACACCGTGGGCCACAGAGCCTCCCACACCTGCTGAGTCAACACAAATGAGGGCAGCTTTGGAACCATCAGAACAGAAAATCCAACAACACACTCACCTCCACATTCTGTCCTGCATTGTTAAGGCAACAATGCCCTCACATATAGCAATACTCTTGAGGCACAAATAATGATTTTTAGAAGGTGTAATGATCTGTAAGTAGCATTAAGGAATCTTTTCAGGCTAATAATCTTGCGAAATCAATCAGCCATTATTTTGTCAGGTGTTTTTACAAATCAACCTGAGGACTGCTATGAACTTTACCTTAATAAAATTATCTGGGGCCTCCCTGGTGGCGCAGCGGTTGAGCGCTGGACTGTGGAGCTGTCGGCAGCGCGCGATGTGAGTTCGATGCCCAGCCGGGGAGAATCCCACATGGCGCGGCAGACCTCTCCTGCCTCGCCCGCTGCTCCCCTCAGCAGTGTATTTCTGATCTGCCTGTTCTGCTTCCCACTCTGTCTCTGGTGAACCCTCTTGCCGCCCCATGCCTCTGGCCTGTACCCCAGCTTGTATGCATAAATAAATAAATCTTTAAAAAAAATTATCTGAATTCTTCAAAGTAAACCAAGTGCAAGATGGTAAGTCAAAGTGTGATCAAGTTTAATTCCAACCATTATATATCTAACTGATCCTTGCCACTAATTCCAGTACAGTTCTACAAAGAAATATCACCTAAAATACCATGCCTAAAAACCAAATCCTTTTAACTCTTTCACAAGCAAATATGCCTCTTGTTTAATCTTATTCCTACATACACCGTGAATCTTTTGCTATCTATCTGGTCCCAGCAACAAAGCACAAATTGCCAACAATGTTCAATAAACACTCTTCTTGGGTTTTAAGTTTACGATTTCCTACTGTTTCCTAGTTTAATTTTAAGTGAAGGTTTAAAGTCTATGTCCAGGTTTTTCTTTCTTGAGACATCATTAAAATCCACATTGCTACTATATGTTTCCAAGGTAAATAGAAATTAGAAATGAGAACGAGAGAGGCAATGGTGGCCTTTTAAGAAACCTCATGCAATGTAAGGCCCGACTGATTCGAAAGGCATCAAGCCCTTGAAATTCATCCTAGAACTCTGCACAAAGAAGCAAATGTAGATTAGAGGACAAGGGATAAAGAAAAGCAGGACTCTTTCCTTTAAGCCAAAAGTTGAATATTGCTATCTTGGGAAGACTATAGTTTACATAGCAATGCTTTAATTCCTATTTCCATATGAAATGAAACACACAAATAAAACAGTAACACATAAAGATTAAATCTTAAGAATGTATTTAACAAATACACTTGCATATGTCTCACAAACCTGTAGTTTCCTTTGTATTAGTTATCGAACATCTACACCTACACCCAACTCCAAGTCATGGGATACTCACTCAGTTTGGGTGGGGGGGAATCCCCATGAGAACAACACTAGAGCAACACTACCTAGAAGTTTTTGACGTCAAGTCCGACCCCTCACACTACTACCAGAGGCCTGTGGCAGTCCCAAATGACCTAGTTACTTGCCACTGGGCAGCCAGAATCTCTTCCCTTCCAAGGTTACCAAAGCCTTGGGTCTTGTCACTCAGGTGCCCTCTGCCTGAAACACTCCCCATGGTATGTGCAGAGTTAAACCCCAGCCCAACTCAATGAATCAGAGTAATAACCAAAACATTTCCACTCAACATCAGGGCCACTATTCCCAGGACACAGTAAAGGTCACGTGAGAAAGGAGGACCAGAGATCAGCATCCTGGCTTTAGACACAAGACGCAGGACCACGGAGCACTAATTACCATGCACAGCAACCTGGGCCTCAGCATGGAAAGATTCTGAGGCAAAGGTGATCCAGACCTCTCAGGTGTGGCAACTCCTTGGATGTCACTTGTCTTAAACAGGTGTTTCAGGACGGGCCTGCCTACAGTTTCTACTCCTTTCCCACGAGCATGGAATTCGATCTAAACATTCCCAACACAAAGCTGGCTGATCCTGGCAAGCCCCGTGTGCAGTCTGGGATCGGCATGACCTGCTCATGGTTTCCCAGGTGTTTGCAGGGGGCAGTTTCAAGCCCGCCCTTGGGCAGCAAAACGCTTTAACTGGGAGACAGGCAGGCACAAGGTTCCCCGACTGTGGAGGGGACCCTGAGGCTCAGCAGCAGTTTTTGAAAATCTCTTCGAGGGCGGGAACTGACCTGAGGGAGAGGGTGAAGGTTTCCCCCACTGACGAAACAAAACAGGGCAAGGGTCCGCTGACCTCACACCTGAAAATGCAGCCTTCCCTCCCTTACTAACAGACTGGTTTGCCGAGACTCCGTCTTGCCAAAGGAGATCATGTTAAAAAGCACTGGGGTCCTTAAAATGAGGTGGCAGTTTCTTTAGGAGGGTTTTCCCACCTTCTAACATAATTGGCTTCTCCTGTGAGAAATGTATCCAATCTTCACACCTCACATCCTTCCATCCCCCTCCTCCACTTTCCTCTTCTACAAGGTCCTTTCTTTCCCTTCAGTCCTCTCCTGAAAACTCCAGGGGCTCCTGGCAATTTGCTGCCCACACCCCCCAGCCCGGGGCACATCTCTGCTGGAGGCCTATGGCCAGCGGCCTCCAGGCCTGACCTGAGGAGACCTGCCTGTTCAGTTTGCCAGCCCAGGCCCATACAGCTGCCTGCCTGGTTTCCTGGGTTGTGGGAATCTGCTGGGTCTACTTGGGGAGATCACACTGCCCAGCATGTCCTTTCCCTCAGTCCCACCCCAAGGCCACAGAGCACTCTGCCCCCCTCTGAGGAGCCTTTCCTGTTTCCCAGGCCAGGTCCATCCAGGACACTTGACTGCCAGGGGTCAGAGTGCCACATTCCAGTGGCTTCACACCCCCACGGGGAGGGCTCAGGATTCCTGCATGGGGGTGGGGGCAGGGCAGGGAGGCAAAAGTTCAGCAGAGGCCAATGGGCCTTCTATGCCCACTACTCCAAGGACACAAAGCAGGGGGGGCAACAGGGCCACCCAAGAGGCCTCTCCAAGGTGGGCAAGAAGAAAGCCCCTCAACCTCTTTGGGTAGTTCAGAAGGAAGAAGAGGAAGTCACTGAAGGCGCATAGTAGAAACTGTAAAAAGCATGAGCGAACATGACGAAATTTTATAGGCCTGGGTTCTTAATCCATCAAATAAGGGGGTTGGCCTGGAGACGCTTTTCTGAGGATCCTGCCAACTCCATACTTCTGATTCCCAGTGTTGCAACAGTTCTCTGACCTCAGTCATTTTCAAGGTCTGATGTACTTCACCCTAACAATGAGAATGCCACTTTAGAAGGCAACCACACTTCTTTAACCTTCCATAGTAAAATTATCCTCTTGCAATACTGGATTCCTTTGCTTCTGATTCAGTGTCTTCCAGACTCTCCTGGTGTCTTGTGATCTCGGTGTCCAAGTTTTAATTCTGGGGACTGTGGGCTCATACCCTTAGACTCTGGCTTCTCAACTTCCCTCGCTTGCAGGATCCCAAGACTCACGGTGTCAGGCTCAGGATGTGCACCCATTAAGGTCACCCTGTGCAGTGATGTTGCAAGCAGGAGGGGTCTTGAAGACTTGGGTCCCACCTGAACACAAGGAGGGAGCTGGCAGCATCTTGACTTGGTACCCAGTTCCAAATCCCTCGAACACAGAAGTTCCACTCCATTGGAACCAGAAGCTGGGGAAGAACGAGGACGTGGAGCCCAAACTGATGACTAAACAGGTGAAGAAGTAGACTTCGGTTTAGGCTCAGGGCCTCCTACGGCCTCCCAAGATAAGTCAAGGAGACTGTCCTCCCCTGGAGGATGATGGAACAAGAGAACGTAGCTGGACTGGCATCGTGTGATATGCAGGACAGGAATCGGTCTGAGAATAGACTTTGGGAGGGAAGAGAGAGAGATACTGGGGAAGAGCGGGGAGAGGGCATAAAGGAAAAGGAACCCACTCAGGCCTGTGATGCATGTGTTAGACAAGGTCATAAAAAGTATTTGTTAGCCAGACTCTGCCTCTCTAAGACACTGGCGAAAACACCTCTGAGTGGTCAAAATCCACCAGTTGTAATTAAATGTCTTACTTTCCCTTTTTAAAAACCAACCACTGTTTTTAATAAATCCCTATGAGTAGAAGATTGACAGCAAAGACTAAGACTATGGAAAAGATGGTAAAACTGATCCTACAAAAAGGTATCCTGTACTAGTGTCACACCATTCTAAGCAACTGCTTTAACTGAAGGGGAAAAAAATGGAATTCCTGATCAATTATCATCTCCTTGTCTTGCCAGAAGTCAAACAAAACACTCCCTTTATTTATTAAGATCTAAACACTAGTGAGAGAATATGCTCTCTGTGTGGTGAATCATCTGGAACTAACTAAATTTGGACTTTCCACTGCACCCCACCCCAGTACACACTACCCTTCAAAAGAAAATGTTTGGTAAATTCTGCATGTTAGGGCCACATGCTGTGCCCCGCGCCACGCGCAGGTGCTTGCTGTCAGGGCTGCTTCCTGCAGCTGGCAGAGGGCAGCACAGGTAGCCAGCTGGCCTACAAAGTGTGGCCTGTCCTGGCTCCTCCTTTTATGAAGATCAGGTTTTAAACGGGTTGCTTCAGTTTGGGGGGGATGAGAGAAAGCAACTGTACACACTTCTTTTTCTAAAACGACGGAGCTGTCAAACCACCTCCAGAATAATCCTGCCACACAAGAACCATACTGCACTCGTTTGCATTGAAATTAATTTATTAATTTTTCAAGACTGGGTGCCATGGGAGGATTAAATGGTTAAAGAAAAGTTCTGGAATACACTGAGACCTAAAAAAAAAAAAAAAAAAGAAAAAAGGAAACATTATTAAAATGACAAGACAACAAAAAATGGCATTTAAACAGGCAGAGCAAGCTATTATGTTTGAAAGTGTGTGTGTGCTTGTTTAAAGCTCTTCTGACTTCTCTATAAAGACACAGGATTCTCACTATTGCAATTATGTCACAAGAATGGCTTTCTGAATTAGTGTTTTGGAATGAAAAGAAGCACTTACGAAACACTGACAGGCAGGTTCAAGTTCTTGTCACCTTTGAACTGCCGTCTTTTCCAAATTGCAGTCTCCAGGACCAGGGGCAAAAACTCTCCTCCTTAGGCTCACAGTCCCTATCAAGAGAACACAAGGACATGCAACTTTTAGTTCTTGCCACACAAAATATTATCAGCATTAACTTTTAAACTAACTTTCTTAACTTAAAAACAATGGCTTACCTCCTTCTGTTAGAGCTGTGATCTTCATCCTGAGCTTGGCCCAGACACCCCTTCAAAGATGAGTGGAGACGCCCCTTCCCCACCATCTCATCTGGGGGCCACTTGGGGACCGTTCCTCTTACAGCAGATGAGCAGTAACTCTGAGAGCAGCCCTCAAATTCAATACCCCAACAGCAAGAGAGAACAATCAGATCAGGCATTTTCACCTGCCTAGGGGGAAAAAAAAAATCACCAACAAAACCTCCCCTTGGGAACCTTCCAGCCAGAGATGTGATGTTTTGTGAAGAAAAATATCTCACTGGTCTACTCATTCACTTAAAGCATGATTGACTGAGCAACTGCTACTTGCACAGCTCCATGTTAGGCACTGAGTGGGCTACAGAGAAGCAGGAATTCAATAAAAGAACCCTTTTGACTCATCTCCCATCTTAAACACAAACGTTAGTTACCATGCAGAGTAAACCCATAGAGAAAGGGCAGCACCTCATTAATACAGACATCAAATATGCTGAAGTTTGAAATGTTCCAATAACAATGCTTAGTGGAAATAAATCACCCAATCAAGCTGTTTCGTTGTTTCAGAATTACCATGGGAGCCAGTAAGCATGAATCAAGCCTCTGACACCTCAGTTATGGGAGGTGCGATTAACAAACCCACAGGCACATGGTTAATGACACTGAATCTGAAACATTCTACTACCCTGAGCCCAACCAGGGGCTAAACCTCTTCATGCCTGCCTTGTTTTATTGGAACCAAACATTATTTTCAGTTTATTATAGCAGATGAGGAATTCACCTTCCTACCTTCTGAATACTCCACCTACTGAGCAAAACATTTAGTGAGTCCTCAGTGAGCACCTTCTACGCACGAACCATAGCATTCCATGTGCATCCACAGCATTCGATACACAGACACTCTGCCACTTACTGCTACTATTCAAGGGCTTCACATGAATGAGTTAATTTATTCTTCCTAACAATATGAATGGGTAGATAGTTTTATTATTTCCATTTTAGAGATGTAGACTTAGCACAGAGGCTGAGCAATTTGGTGCAGGAAAGTCACTAGGTTGAAATATGAACTGACTTCAAAGCTAGAGCTCCCACTACCACCACACAATGGTGCCTCCCCCTAATAAACATGGTTTCTCTTTAAGGAACTTATCTGAATTTCTTCTGGGGAGGTGATTTCCTCTAGGTAGGTTTTCTTGATATTATATCCCTGGCCAACAGAACCAATACATGCTGCCCACACAGGTCAGTAAAATGCCCTAAGACCAGTGTGATTCACAGTCTGGGAAGCAAGCACAGGGCTGGAAACCAGGCAGGCAAGTGCTCAGGAAGGGGGGGAGCTGTGGTGGACTAGCTGGGCAGTGCTCCACATTCCTGCAGCAGAGATCGCCCATGCACAGGCCTGGGGATGGACCAAAGGCAGCGAAGAGTGGACACAGCAAAAGGGGCGAGAACCTGCACAGAGCAATCAGTGACCAACTGAGGGACTAAAGACCGGTGGGGTTCAGGGGCTCTGAAGTGGACACCCTTGCTCTCTCAGGACAATGGAGATGGTGATGCACCAGCAGAGCCACAAAATGCCACCAGCCCCAAAAGCAACTGGCTTTTGGAATATTCCTGTAACTGTCTTTCCCCAGGAAACTTTGTTTTCTTAAAAAAAGAAAAAAATCAACTCTGCCAGCAAGTCAGGAAGTTGGTCACTTAACTACAAATTCAGCAGGAAAGGTAAGAGAATGGACGTGGTTTGTGCGCTGTGGGAAGACTTCCGAGATAACCACAAAACAAGATCCAGGCACTGCGCATCGCCCCATGAAGTACCAACTGCAGTAGGCAAAAGTGCGAACCATATATAAACAGAGCCATCCACAAACAATTCCATCCAGCATTTACTCCCTGGTAAAAACCTGAAGACCTCCCTCAAACTATACTTATGCCTCTTCTACAGTCTCACATCTCAACGCCAGAAATAAACCCAAGGCTCTCAAAACCTAACTTTTCCTCTTCCCTCCCTCCAACAAGTTGGCCAAGCTCCAGGGCTCCTGTAAGCAAGGAGCCACAGCCCAGAGATGTCCAGCGAGCTCACTACTGCTGAGACACCTGCCTCCATAGCAGCTTTATTCCATGTGCAAGGATCAGACACGCCGATTTCATTAGCCATTGATTTAAACATTTATAATCACATGGTGAAGGGGCTTTTGAGAAGAAAACACAGCAGTCTGGGTCGATAAAAATCAACTGATTAATAATGAATTGTTTAGTCCTGAAGAGAAATGATTCCTATCTTTAAATAAAGCTTTATAAACTGGTTATACTGGCCATATGTCAGGCCAAATTTTAGGAAGCTTCTGACACCTGTCCTTTTACAAACTTTTTTCCTAAGAGTGGTGAACTTCTCCACACCATTTTATTCATCCCAGACATGCAATTCAGCGTACATATTTGGGGTCCTGGTTGGTGTGAAACACTTGCTTATTAATGAAAATAAATCCCCATTGATTCATTATCATTATTGAATATAAATATTAAGATTTATGCTTTAATTAGTTTTCTAAAAACTGTTCACTTGTTGACTTTAATGTTATTCCATAATATAATTAAAACTTGAGAAATATCTAAGATTAAACTGCTAAATTTGGTGTGGTCTCATCCGCAAGTTACTTTTTCAGTATAAATGTGCTTCTTTATTAAGTTAGAATGTTGATCCAAAACTGTTGAATTCCAGTTGAGCAAACATATCACTTTGCTATTTGTTGTTGCTTACAGAAGTCTAAACAGGTACTTTCTCCAACTAACAACCAGCCAGGGAAATGTCCAGTGGGCTCTAGATCAAATATGCTGACTGATAATCATGTATGAATTACAAATTTTCAAATCTTTATAACTCAGAAACAATATTAAAGAGGCAACCAAAAATAGTGTCTTCTTTTTGATAAAAATTACTTAAATTTTATAGAAAATATCTCAAATTTGGTCACCTCATTTTGCAGTTTGCATAACTCATTTAAAGAGAACCTGTATTTTTAAAGATTACAAAAATTAATCTGAAATATTACCAAAGATATTATCTATACCTTATTCTTATAAACAGGCAATCAGTATTTGAGCATTTAAGAACAGCCTATCGGTCAATAAGAAAACCAAAAAAGTCTGTTTTCCTGACAAAATTCCAAAGACCTAATGCTGACAATGACTCAATTTTTCCAAATTTATACACACACACACACACACACACACACATACACACACACACACGTGTGCCATGTTGAATAATGTTTAGTCTCTATTTTCATTTATAAAATGGTAGAAGTAGAAAACTTTTTAATCATCTTGAAATTGTTACCTAGTCCCTTCTTTAGGGCTTAGCTAATTATATCCATTTTTCATGCTAAATAAACATTTACAATCCAATAATGCACTGAAAAAAAGCAACAGAATTAAAAAGTCCCTACCTAGTGGGCTGGCTATTTGCACAAAGCCCATCGATCGCTACTTAATGTTATAGAGCATCAATGTTCTGTGGACACAGTGCTGGCAGCAAGGAAGGGAGACAGAGCAATTAGGGACCACAATGCGCATGCCCCAGCCTTCAAGGCAAAGGACGGTGTCTAAGAGCCTTGGGGACCCCAGGGAATCACAAAAATAAAAACTCAACTTTCTCTTAAGCTCACCTAGGAAAAACTTTCCCCCATCTTACCTTTTATGTAGTCCTAAAAGGAATGGGGGAAAGGGAATTTAGTAGAAAGCTAAGTCAGCACATTTTATCAGCTTAAATTACAATAGGGGAGAACATACAGCAACACAGTAAAAGGCATTTGATAAAATTTGGAATGAAAAGAAACAAGATAGGTGATAAAAATATGCATTTAAAGGAAGACTTAACAAGTCTCTCTGTCTGTCTGTCTCTCTCTCTTGGATCAGAGGAATTTTTGATCATTGTTTCTTTTATTTCCCAAACTGGAAATTAAGTTGCCTTGTATAATTATGTTCCCTTTATTACTCTTTTCTTAAAAAGTAGGCAGTGAACCTAACATTTGGTCAAAGCACACACAGCTGGCTATGGGAAAACTGCTTAAGAAATATAACTAAAAAGAAGGAATTAGGTAACACCTTTCTGAGTGACCATTAAAAGAGCTGGGTCATGTCTTAAAAAGTCAAGGTCCTTTCCCACAAGAAAGTATGCTTCAAAAATCTTTGCATAGGACAAACTCTAAGGAATTTCTCAGTCTTTTAGATGGTATCTCTCTCTTACTGCATGACAGGAGCAGGACACTGACAGCTATAAACCTGAAGAAGTAGGGGCCTCGCTGGTGGCACAAGGGGTTGTCGCAGCACTCTGAAGCTAGCCGCAGCCACCGCAGCATGAGTTCAATCCAGGCCAGCAAGCTGACCCACATGGCACAGCAGACCTCTCCTGTCTTGCCCGCTGCTCCCCTTCGGCAGTCAATTCAGCAGAATTCAGTCAATCCGCCTATTCTGCTTCCCATCCTGTTCCTGGTGAATCCTCTCACGCCCCGCACCTCTGGCCTGTACCCCAGTTATTGTATATATAAATATATAAAAAAAAAACCTTGAATTAGTAGTTTACCAACTGCTGGAGAAAAGATACATGAATGAGATGTCCACAGCTCTATGTAAGTCCTTTAGGAGACCACCCACATGTATTCAAGCATATGAATTTACTAATGATGACCAGAGAGATTTGTTTTCTGTTGGAATTAACAAAACAGCTCCCATTAGAAGAAGTCGCTGTCATGGGGGAAGAATGAACACAAACATGACAATCAGGATGAGAAGTGCCCCTGTGAGGAATTGTCTACAGGGGTGTGGGCTGCATATCCAGATATGCGCCTATGTATACACACAAACCACATCATTCACAAAATGCACAGCTGCCACAGCACTGACACAACTTTCCACTGTAAAGAAAGTCCCAAAGAAATACCTGTGTTTCCGTTAACTCTGAATCACACCCAACTTGGGGACACAGGCAGGGACATCTTCCCGCTGCATTCTGCCAGTGTTGCTGGGTCCCTACAGCCCTTCCCTAGGTGACCGAGGACTTGACCTTCCTTCACTCTCCAGAGCGCCCCCCCCCCCCTTAGCTTTCTGGAGCACAAGTGTGGTCTTTCCTCCTCAAGCGCTGTCTCTGGGGCCAGCTGTGGGGCCAGCAGGTGGGTCTGAGGCCGCCTGGAGAAACTGCTTGTCCCCTCATGGCTCCAAGAGGCTCTGCTAGGGACTCTGGGCCACTCAGCTGTCTACACAGCTGAACATGGTGCTTGCTGGCTGCACTTCACACCCACTTCTCTTCTCGCCTTCCAGGAAGTCTACTTTTCAGTTACAAGGACTGTTTACCTTGGCTTACCACCTGCGGGGTACTCCCTCCTCAGAGTGTGCTTCTCAGACCTCCGCCTCCATTCATTTATTTTATTAGAGACTGAGGGCAAATGGGCTATTCCAGCAGCAAGACCGGCTCTGGGTCTCACTCACCACCTGGAAGCTCAGGGAGGAATCACAGGTTTTGAGAGGCACACACCTCTGGTTTTTTGGCAAATCTGTCATCAAGCTGAACACTCCTTCAGCTGATAAAGCCAGTGAGAAGGCCACACGCCATATGCCTGGCCCCACAGTCTAGGAACTGAGTTAAACTTGCCACAGTAATGAAGCCACAGAACAGTAAAAATGAATTTTTAAAGAGTTCTAGGAAAATCATCATGGGCCCTCAAAACCGTACCAGGCTTAGCATCTTCATTTTTCATTGCCAACGCAGCACTCTGGAGAACTAGAACTCTACAGCTAGTTCCTAACTCAGAATCAGTTCCAGTTTGCCCTCACCCCCGCCCCCCAACAAGGTTTATAAAACACCCTTCAGTGGGCTGCTGAAGAGCCAGCAACCATGACACTAACACTAGAGAACCTGCAGCAGCAGAGGCATCAACATGAGACCCGCCTGAAGAGACTGGGGCTCTCTTAGCACAGTCACTGAAGGGGTACAAAGGTAGAGGAGCCAGAGCTGAAACCACGACAGCAATGCGGTGTTTATGTCCAGGGCTCTGCACACTTCATCTTAGCCAAACCTCTGTACTTCAGCAAATGCAAAGCTTATCGCCAGATGTGTCACCCATCAGTTGTAATTTGCTGTTGGATCCCTAAAGTGTCTAATATCGCTGTCCTAATTTGTAAGCTACTTTAAGACCTTTAGAAAAGTAAACAAACGGACAAAAGGTTTATGACTAGTGCTGAAGGAAAAACAACTCCACACAGCTAAAAAACAAGTTGGGACTCCAGCCACTAGTCATCAAGAATTCCTCAGTCCCTGAAGTCATAAGGTTTGGAGTGAATCCAAATAGGATTTTGCTTTCTAAAATTCCTTATATTGCATTCCTGTGGACTTCCTGTTCAAACCATTGTGAGGCATTTTTATTATTCACAGTCACACACTTCCACCCTCAAATTGTTGGTTTAGGATTTCCTTCCCCAAAGAAGCTGTACAGTTAAATTCCTTAGGATGTTGGAGATCACCTGGAGCAATAAATCAAATTGGTTGTGTCACTCACTGGCCTACCACTCCCAGACTGAACAATCAATACATGTTTGTTAGATTAAACTCCTTTCTGATTAGTCAACATACAAGCTTAAGACCCACTCCTGGATTTGCTGAGAATACAGAAGTCTGTTTTATTATCATCAATTATTCATAGGGTCATCTCAAATGTCTATAAAGTAATTTGTAATTGCTTATCAGTTATTGTTTACAGCAGCTGAACCACTATAGTATCTCAAACAGCTCAGGGCACCACATTCTTGGTCGTAAGGAAAAGGTTATAAGCAACACCCACAAAGAAAATTCCTACAAGCTGAGGAAGGATTGGTGAATGAAAGATGACACCTTTATGACAAACTGGCAAGGAGAAAAGTCTTCACAAATGCAAATTACCTTTAAATATTTGCCAACATAAATCCAGCTGAAAATAACCCATCCTAGCAAAATTAAGGAAATAAATTCTGAGACTATTTGGGGGAGTGCGGGGAGAGGACACGGTTAACCAGTTTTCAGCTTCCTTCTGCAATGACAGGACGTCTCACTGGGATTTTTCTCAACACCTAGTACCATCAGTTTCAGTTTCCACAATGTGAACCAAACAGTTCAGATGGAAAAGTTTTTGTATAATATCTTGGATGACCTTGAGTCTAGATTTAGTCAACAAATGCTCACTGAGTTCTTCCTGTGTGCCAAGCACTAGAATAACACACAATCCTGGCACTCAAGCAGATCACAATGAGGCAGGGAGACAGAAATGTGAACTCTAACACAGTGTGAAAAGTGCTACAACAAGGGAAGGAGAAGCGCTATTTATGGGCACTGGGGGGTAAGGGGTGGGGATGGCATTATATTCTCCTGGGCAGGGCAGGAAGGGTGCACAAAGGAAGCAGCATAAATATGGCAGTGTTTGGAGGACGAGAAAACATTCTGAAGGATGTGCAGATAACTCTGGGGACTCTGAAAGCCAGCTCCACACCCATTTTCCAGGTGGCTGGCTTTGCCACCAAACCTTTGGTTGCAAGAGATATCAGGCAGAATGTATTTAAACACATTCCCTAATTTTCTGAGTTCTCAAAGGGTCTTTGTCCAAAATAAACTTGAAATAAAGTTGGAAAATCTTAAACCTGAGGAGTAAAAAAGAATTTAGAAGTCTAATTTTTCCTTACCTGTGGGCTTTTAATAATCATATGCAAATTACTATGGCTCCATGGAAAGTTAAATGCTTATTATACCATGATCATAAAAATAGTAAAGTTGGAATAATTATGCACATGAAATGCATCCCTTCTAAAGAAAAAAGTTCCTGGTTCTTTCTTCCCTATAGTCACCCTCTGTGCTTTTCCTCTTTGTTGCTCCTAATATCGCCTACTTTTCCATTTTCTCAAGAAATAGTCTCATCCAAACATTCCTGACTTCAGGGCATATGCTTACATATTCACACACAGTTTAAAATATATAATACATGGACTATTTTCAGTGCCAAATGTCACTGTAATTATGTATTTCTTTTGGACATGTTTTATATATTATTATAGCATGTAAATACTTTATCTCCCTCAAGTTTTCCAAAACTCTATTGGCACAGAGTATTTCTTTTCTTTCTCTTTCCAAAGCATCAAATACAATTTCCTGAATGGAGAGTCAATAAACTTCTTTGCTGAAGGCTCACCTTTTCCCAACATAGTCTTTGAAAATAACTTTATCTGCTTCCAACAAAAAACACCTCTGACTTCTTTTATTTTGCTGATTTCCCTACAGAAGTATCCTATTTCTCTAAATTTCTGCTTTTCCTTTCTCCTGTCACATTCAAAATTCCTATGTTAAGGTCAAAAACTGTTAATGATAACTTGCTATAAACCATCCCAAATTACTTTAAGGATAATAAAATTTTGTCCCAATCACTAAGAAATGAAATAAGTCAGTCATTTTCCACTTGCCCACATACAGATATCCCAATTAACTTAGCAGTTTAAATGCCAAAGCACTTTAATTAGAATTGTTTTTTTCAAATGCAATAAAACAATGCACAATCTTTATTTATTAAGAAGTCATTTTCAGTTTGCTGATTTACAGAGTAGATAGAACACTTAATTTGCTTCAAGAATGCAAGTTGTTTACAGCACATTCCTAACAAAATGCAAAGTGTTTTTTGTGTGTGCCCTCAGCAACTGAAAACACACATGCTCACACTCTACATACAAAGGCACAAAATTAACTACGTCTTGAAAGAAGGAATTATGACCACTTCCTGCCTCTCAAAGTCCCTCTAACTGTATCAGGAGCCCAGCTGCTAATGCTACAGATACATTTTACTATCATGGGCACATCTTTTTAGGCCAGCAGGCCCAGCACAACCCTGTAAATGTACTTGCTTTATGAAGTTTTATCACTTTCTGATTTGTTATATTCCAGTGTCCACTGAATTGTAAGTACTGGCAAGCATTGCAAATGCTCCCTCTCTAACTAATTCTGCAGAACTTGTCTTCTGCCATGCCGCTAGTGCGGACACCATTATTGGAAGGGTCCTCACAGAGGACTGGACGTTTGGCACCAACTTCTCTTAATAGCTGGGTTACCTCCAGATGGAGACCTGGATGCAGCTGTGCTAGGGAGAGGTGGAGGCAAATGGAAAGACGGCGGGACAGCACGCCTTTCCAAAGGCTTCCAGCCCACGCTGGGCAGCGGCAGGGACTCACAAGGGAAGGCGGGCCAAACCACAGCACAAGACACAGGCTTGGAAGATACCAAATGGACCTTCTAGCACAGGCTCTGAGATCAGCAAACACACAACTAAATACCCTGCTACTTCCAAGAGACAAGTGTTGGTCCCCAAGCACCTGGGTTCTCATTACTGGCCCCACAGTTTAAAAGTTCTTAAGCCAATATGTACCAACCAAGCAGGAAGAAGCCCAAATAAAGACCTATTGATAAATCAAAGAAGAAAAGCAGAACCTATTTAGGCAAAAGCACCAGTTGGTAAATGAATACCACCCCGCTCTCAAGGCTATTTCAGACACCACCACTGTGCATTATTCAGAAATCTAGCCTGGAAGAGAAAGGATAAGTTCCGGAACAGGATTTACCTTTTGATATCATCTTTAAGGAAAGAAAAGGAGGAGGAAAGACAGCAGAGTACTGACAGTATTCCGCTGCAGGTGTTTTCCGTTAATAGACAATTTTGATCCAGGTATTAAGTAAACATAGTAGTTTTACAGACTAAAGAGTAAAAAAAATTTGAAACAAAAAGCAAAAGATTACAGAAAACTAAAAAAATAAATTCATACTGCTAGGGATTGGTGGTTTAGGTAACTGAAGTGAAAGTGAGACTCATAGAAGAGATCTACATAATAATTAGCTACTGAGTTTTCTCCTGTCACATACTCCCAAATGGAGCCTTTAGCATTCAGCGGACTTATTAACGAATAAATGCCCGACTGGAATTAACTAGCACCTCATTCTGGAAGGCTGCTCTTGGCAAAAAAGTAATATCCACAAGGTAAAGCAAGTTGATGGCTGGTGTATGAGGCAGGCTGAGCTGAGATCACATTCTTTCGACCACTGTACCACCTCACTTTGCTTGGCGCCTGTCACTGGACAATGTGCGAAGGAAGGGTGAAAATTCTAACCCCAAAGAGTCAACTTTCCCTAGCTTCACAGTTGTCCTGTACTTGAAATACATTTAGCGAAGATTTGCTGTCTCATGTCCACACTGAGCTTTCTGGTCCTGCAGCTTGGAGACCCGCAGATTTAAGGGGGCTGCAAAGCTGCAAGCCTGTCCTTGTCCCTCGCAGGGACTCCTCAGCTCATCCTCCCAATAGGCTGCACCAGGGTGCCCTCCGGGCCAGTGCCCCTCCTTTCACATATGATTACTGTTATGTTTCTTTAAATTCAGGCTGCTCCTTAAGGAAACTCCCTGGCAAGTGAAAACAGCAGCAAAGGTAAAAGAATGCTGAGAATTTGGCTGCCGCCTGCAGTATTAGGAAGAACAGCAATTACTCAACTCTCTCCTAGTGTCAGAGGCAGAAATGAGCATGTGAATTTGGGCAAGTTTTGGCCTGTCTTTGCTCAAGCTTCTCCCTTGCAGTATCTGTCACCTACCTACCTCGAAGTCGTAATAATTAATGAAGTAAATGAGAAAATGGAGAAAGACTGAAGGCAACAGGCCAGCACAACATAAGAGAGAGGCACATAAATTCTACCTTGAATCCAGACGGGGCCAGAGTTAAGTCAGCTTATGGGCGGCATTTAAAAGATGTCACTCATTTCCCGATCGCTACGTTTTGCTGTCTCCACTGCCCCATGAAAAACCTAACTATGGAGAATGCTTCACCTTTTCCTCCAAGCCTTTCCATCCACAGCACTTGGCAGAAGTCATGTGGACACCACCATTTTTTCCTTCCCTGGCCCGGCAAACACAAGGTAATATTTGACTTCTGCCCAGAACTTCTAGGTCATAAAAACAGATCTTATGACCAGAAGGCCCTTAAAATATCATCAGGTTCAATTCGCCTGTCTTCAGGTAGGTAACTATTTAATTCTCTTTGGACAAATTAAGGTAAAATCAAAGTAAGCTGAGGTTTTCTTTAAAGCGCTGACCTCCTAGAGGATGGAGAGAGATCTAAAAAGCCATAGCTCTTTTTTCCCTTCTTCACAACCTATTTTCATGTTCAAGAACTGTGTGCTACTTTTTTTTTTTCCTACATACAAGCTAGGGTGCAGGCCAGAGGCACGGGGCGGCGAGAGGGTTCACCAGAGACAGAGCAGGTAGCAGAACAGGCAGATCAGAAATTCACTGCTGAGGGGAGCAGCGGGCAAGGCAGGAGAGGTCTGCCGCACCATGTGGGATTCTCCCTGGCCGGGCTTCGAACTCACGTCACCGCTGCCGACAGCTCCACAGCGCCGACAGCTCCACAGCGCAGCGCTTAACCGCTGCACCACCGGGGAGGCCCAATTGTGTGCTACTTATCTTTCTGAGCAGACCTCAATCTTTCCACCAATAAGCTATGATATATACAAATCCATTCATTCATTTGATTGAAATACACTTATTTGAATTTTGATTTTTATGCAACAGTGCTAAAAAAACTTTCCCAAAATTTGTCTGCAATATAACAACGCAATGGTTCTCACAAACACAGCACAAATGATCTTTTTCATACATTTAAAAATTCAATTTTGACTTGAATCAGAGATAAAACTGTCTACAACATCCCTCTTTCCTCTCTTTGTACCATTTTAAAAAGGAAAGCCCCCAACTATGGAAAGTAGGAAAGGGTTTGGCTCTAAGATCTCCACCTGACAAAGTGACTCTAGGTTCTGCTTCAACAGAATAAAAAACACACACTCTGAGGAGACCCATCTCTCACCTGTTGTCGTGTCTGAAGTGGCCCAACTAACTTAGCATTAAAAGTCTGCTCTGGGCCAAACTTCAAGAAAGGTTGGCCTTATTTTGGCAGGTGTCCTTAACTGTTAAATAGTATCACAACTCTCCAACATTGAGATACCTTTTGTTTTATCACAGCTGTGAACCCTTACCCTTGTGGCCTTTGGATAAGCAGCTAAATAAGTTACCTCTAGAAGACCAGAACTTTGCAAGTTCAGGTTTCATTCAGCCCTGCCAGAAATTCCTTTCTGTTTTGAATCTGAGATGTTTGTTTATGGTTTTTGTTTTGAAATGCTAAATAAGACAGACACAGTCTCCAGTTACAGTTTATATCTTTTTTTTTTTTTTTTGACCTTGTCATAACCGGAGTGGCCTGTTGCTAAGGACTTAGCTAAACTTTCCAAGAGCAAACTCCTTAGATTCTCTTCTTGGAAACTCGAGATGTTAAATGACAACATCTCAAAATATAGTTAACACTTAATTTTCTACCTTAAATGTTCATAAGACAAATGTTCCCAGGATATTTCCAATTAGGGTGTTATTTTTGGATTTGACAAGCATATACTTAAATGAAACCCTGAAATTCGGAAGTTTTTCTCATCTTGCTTATGTTACATGTTTGAATACCAGCACTCTTGATGAAAGACAGAGGCACTACAATGACAGGTACTAAAAGAATTTCTGGGGGAAAAAATTCAACTTCTGTGTAATGATAAAGTCTGGGTGTCACGAAGGAAACCAGGGAGTTTGCAAACTACTGACTGCAGGACTGTACCTCCACGAAGCTCTTTCTCCTTGCCCCATAATATCCAATGTAAACCACTTGCCTTGTGAGCACTCAGCCTATATTTACTGGATAAAAATGATACTTATTTCCAGGCATGAAAAAAGAGTCACAGTCCTGTTTTTTTCAACTGGGACCATACCTATACTAGGAACTAAATGACAAGAAAGATATTTTAATATAGGATGTTGTTCTCCAGCTTTCTACTGTGGCGAAGACTCTCCAAAGAAACCACGTGATTCCTGGGTAAAGCTGCAGTCTTGTCCACATGCAAGGTGGAGGGAACACCTGAGGTCCTGGAATGGCCTCACACATGTACGCTGGGCTGCTCCCCACATCTCCTGCTCCTTCCTCTGCACACCCAGGACCCCACATTGTGTGATGATGTCCCTGGGGTCTCCGATGTCTCCAGTGACATCCCCCTCAGCAAACTTATAACAAATAGAGGAAACTGAATTCACTTTTATGAACCCATATGCCATCAATATGAAATTATGTCACCTTTTAAAAAATGCTGATTTGAACCAGCTCTCTAGACTTGAGGATTCAAACCATAACATCAAGCAAATGTCCATTCACCTTCTGCTGAAACACCAATAAGCCTGGGGATTACAGGAGTAAACCAACGAATGTTTTCTCGGTCCAATCCCTGGACACACAGCCCATGTTTCTTATTACCTGATTGTTCCCTCCTCTCACTATCATCTCATAATTAGTATATGTCCACAAAGTTGTTTTGTTTTTTTTTTAATCTGGCCATAGCTCATGAAAAGAGTAAGGATGGGCATTAGAATTACCTTTTTAAAAATCTACTTGGTACTTAGACTAACCATTGTACACACACATACACCTAGTAATCACCAGTACACTATACATGTATTAATTCTCCAATCCTCACTATAATATCTACTTGGTAGAAAGCCATTAACATCTATTTTCACAAATGAGAAAACTGAAGCCCAAGACAACTAAAGCAAACTGGTTGTCCACAGCTAAAAAAGAAAAACAGAACTGAGATCTGAGCATTGGTTTGTGCAGCCCTAAGGTCAATTTTATTTTTCCTCAAACACCCTGCACAGAGGAATGGGGAGGTGGAGGAAGAAGAGCCTCAGGCCCTACTTGCGGCCACAGGCCACTAAATCCTTCCTGATAGTTAGAGTTGCAGTTAAGGCCCCTCTGAGTGGCTCCTGAGAGTCTCAGCTTCCCTATTTCACAGCCTAACAGCTGTAAGTAACTGTGTTTGAATAGAACAAGCTGTCTCCATTTTCACTTTCTACCATTAGGCTATGGCATCTGTGAAAGGAGGGTCCCTATGTTACTAATTTTGGTTGAAAAATAGTGACTATAATATCAGGTAACCAGACCAGGTTGTAAATGCCACATTCTGTACATGCTCTACATGTACTAGCTTTTTGCCACTTAAAGCTTGGTCCCGGGACCAGTGGCACTGGCATCACCGAGAGTGTATTACAAACGCAGATCTCAGGGCCCATCTCAGACCTACTGAATCAGAACCTGCGAGTTTAATAAGATCCCAGGTGATGTGTGCACACATTAAAATTTCAAAAGCAAAGCTTCATTTTTAAATCCACACAGCAAACATACCAGGCAACTATTATCAGACAGGGAAACTGAGGCTAAGAAAAGTTAAGTGATGACACTACTGAATAGCATAAAGACCAGACCCAGAGCAGATGCTTAATAAATACCAGTGGGTGGAAGGATGTCAGGGAACAGGACTAGAAGAGAAAGGAGGAATGGGCTGGTTAAACATTTGCCCTCTGGTTTTGCCTGGTTAACATAGCTGGTAATGGGTGGGACTGAGGCCCTGATGTGGGCAAGCTGTGGCAAAACAAGTTGTTTCTTAGCGCAAGTCAGAACAAATCCTGTAGTGTCCATCTGCTTGAACACTCAAGGAGTGGGAACAAAACCTTCTACAACACAATGTAAGGGAAAACACACATTACTGATTATAGCAAGTTCTTCCCCAATGAAATATTGATGGTTAAATTTACAACTCCTACAACTTACTGCCAAAAATTTCAGATCCCTCTTCTTTACTTTTACCCAAAACATACAAATTTTATAGAACTTACTTAGACAAAGTAAATGGGCATCAAAGGAAAGGTAGCCAAGACTTCAGAGTTAAGCATTTTAACTCTGTTTTTCTGGAGTTGGGGAGCGGAAGAGCCTTGACTCAACAATTTGTTCTCTTCCTAAGGGCCCAAACTCTTTGACTCTGTCACTCAAGCAGATAAGAATTGGGCAGAATAAGAGAGGAGTCCCTGTCAGGTACCAGCATAGTGGTGTCACATGTCCACTGCATTCTTCTGAGTGGTTCACAGGAATTCACCCGCCCAATCCTTACAGAAACCCTATTATTAACCCCACTATACAGATGAGAAAACCGATGTGCACAGCAGCAGATGTGATCTAGAAACCAAGTCTCTAACCATTACACTCTTTCATCAAGGTATGCATATTTTGCATGGGGAATTAACTGGGGTTGGGGGAAGGAAGAAATGGAGATCTGCTCATTTTTTAACAAGAAAAAGGGATCCTATTTTTTCTTCATGTGGCTCCAAATAAACGTTACTGTGCACCTCGAGGACATTTTTAAATATAAGTATAGTCAACCACTCCTCTGTCCATAAGATCAAGAAGGTCTCATCGAAGCACAGAAGCTAACAGGCCAGAGACAGCAGAAGTGAGTGAAGAGATGCTGATAAAGGGGCACCTCTCGGAGTCCTGCGTACACTCATCCACCTAATGGAACAAGCTGTCACAAAGAAAAGCATTCTTAAAAGGAAATCTGTCATTCTAAACCACAACTAGTAAAGTGTGAAGGTGGAAGCCTCATTCCTAGGTGTTGGGCCTATTCATACCTTTCAACCTAGTTCGAATTCAGGTTCTTTTTTTCAGCTTTACCACCAGTCTGAAAAGATCATCGTAGATCCTCTGGCTCCCAGAACAAATTTTAACCACATAGTTCCCTCATCAACTAATCACACACAGACTTGTGAAATCACTTCTTGTTGGCTGGACCTTATATTATTATGTAGACTTTTTAACAGCTTCCAGGTTTATTCCTTATCTTAAGGGAAAGTAGAGTGAATAGAGAATACCTGGGAGGGGTCCCCAGCCTCCGGAGTTGACCTCCCATTCCAGCTGAAGGCTTCGTAAAGGATAGAAGATCTATGAGTGACTTCTATGCAAAGACAAGTCAGATCTTGGCAAATGCAACTTTGGAAAATTCAACCTCTGAGAAGAAAGTCTCTTCAGTTTGCTATTCATGCATATTTGGCTAGTCTACTGTTTCTTCCTCTAACTGAACATTGCTGGGTGTCTCAAATTCTAATACTGTGCCACAGGGAACAGTGTTATAGGAACCTGCTCACCAAATACATTTACCTTCCACACATTTTACCACCTCCTTCCTGATGGTATTTACATGCTAAAACCGCCTGACCATCTCTCATGTTAGTGCCACAGCCTGGAAGACTTTAAACACACTCACATTTTTTCAGGAATTTCACAATTCATGTCTGGAATGTGTTTTGGATTATTCTTCAAAGAATACACTGTTGCTCTAAGATGAATGCAATATTTTTCTCTTCTCCCATTCATCATCCTTTAGTCTTCCTACTCCATTATCTTTTTAGCATCATGTGTTTTATCTATTTGCCCCAAATTCACAAGGCCTATCCTCTGTACCCCAAGCTGGTCCCTTGTTAAATCCAGATCATCACATCTTAAGCTACACAAAACAGAGACAACTGCACACATCACTAAAGATCTCTTAGAACTGGAAGTAATGCCCATAGTTTAAGGGTTGTTCAGTTTTCTTCACAAGTTAACCTGCTCACAACTGCACTGCCTACATGTAGCTTAGAGATTCTCTGGTCATTGCTAAATATGTTAGTGCGGCAAATACCTTTAGACCTGCTATTTTTGTCTATTTGATACTACGTAATTCATTTGCCCTTTGCCAAGTGTCTTATGTGACTGGACTCCCCCAAAACAGTGAGGATTCTGTAGCTTGATAGTCAGAGTGAAGGTCACCAGGTCCTGTCATTTGTATATGTACAGTGAATAGTCTCTCCATGTCTTGTCAATATTTACTTTCAGAAGGAAATAATTATTTCCCTGTTTACTTACATCGGCTCCTCTTCCCATGCCCTATTAACAGTGATTTTTGTAGGCCCTCTGTTTCCTTTTCTCTCTGGCATTGAAGACCTCACTCTACCTAGAGACTTTTGAGATGGAAAATGAAGCATACTACTCAAAAACTAGGTGTGGAACCTGGGCTTTTAATTTCTCTGATGTCAATATGGGAGTATTAATTTTGCCCTCCCCCCACTTAATTAGTAAAAATCAAAATCCATGGACTCGTTAACCCTTGAGCCCTTCAGCACAGCAATGAGAGGAACCCCACGTGGCTGGTGCACAAATGTTTTGGTGCATTAACTGACCTCCTATACCCCGCACTCTGGGGCTTCATCTTACATGCTCCACACATTTGCTCCAAGGAGCCATCAACCCACTGACAGTCTCTAGTGATTAGTAAAGAAGCTACAACCTCTAAAGCAACCATTTCAGAAAACGGCATTCTCTTCTTAACATCTTAGTTTTCCACCTTGCTGCTCCATGAAAACTAGGTAAAGGAAAGTGACAATATCCCAGGAAAATAAAAAGATTACGTTTAAAAGGAGGCAGTTCTTACATGGTAGTGGTGAAGAATACGGAAAGCTACATAAAGATGAAGTCACTGAGTAAATAAATATTCACTGGGGGGAAAAGTTGGTGCTTATCTGCAATAGCAATCACCTGGATCTAATTACAATAAAGTTCTCAGAGCAAAGCCACTCAAGTGTCCACTCAATTCCAAATCACTGTCCTCACACACAGTCACATTCCAGCCATCTTTTGCCTTTTCATTACTCAGAGAGGGAAGTGAGGTCAAGCTTTCCCTATCCCCCGAGCTTTCCCTGTCTCCCCCAGACTTACAGAAGCTTAATGTGCTCCCTCAGACAGAAACTCAGTCCTCACTCCATCAAAATATCCTGCTATCCAATCAAAACATTTTTCCTAGAAAAACCCACGTCAGTACTTTTTCAAAACTTTCTGGCTTTCCAGTGGGGTCCACTATCTAGTATTCTTCCTCAGGAATTCAGAATCCAAACTTGTTTCTCTGGCTCCCAGGCAATTCACCTGAAGGATGCTGAAAATAAGTCCAAGTATACATGTTGCATGATTCACAGGACACAACTCATCACATTATTTAATTTTGAGGAAATATTTTCTTCTTCAGTGTTTTCTCTATGGAGAGGTCTGCTCCTCCGTTTATTCAATGCACCATTCGCTGAGAGCCTACCATGAGCCAGTATGCCTTAAAAACCCAACATGTGAACCACATTTCTGCCCCAGATTTATTCAACTCACTTTGTGAACTCTGTAGTTATAAACATGGTATTTTTCCCCAACAATGCCAGTATAGGGAGTAACACAAATAAAAATTAGCACAAGCTGGTAAAGAGACCAGTGTAATTTGTAGTTAAATAATATGATTGAAAGAAGGTAGATTAGTCATGATAATATTTCTATACCATGCCATGCTTTCTCAATGCAGACAATTAAATAAGTTTTCATTAACAGATACAACCAGTAGGGGTCATTTCAGTGCAAAAATTGCAGCAAAAGACCTAAACATGAATAAAATAAATCAATTTCTATTCACGTTATTTATCATAACCATGATTCAGTGCGTGAATTTCTGAATAAAAATGGAAACTGAGGGTAACACTGGCCACTGAGTGATTTCTCATAAAAACGAGAGTCAGCACCTTTTGAGATTACTGCTGACAAAGACATTCAAAAGAAGGAGAAAAAGATTATTACAATACTTATGGAAAACAGGATAATGTGTAAAAAGAAAATCCCTAGAATTTTTAACACATGATTTTAAGTATGTATCTAAATCTAACCATAATAGTATGACAGGCAACAGTGCCCTTCTTACTTTGGTTTCACTGATTTGGAATACAATTTGATGCTCTTAGAATTCTAAACTGATACAATAAAAAGTCCCCAACATACAATTTTGGCAGCTGAAACCAAGCTTGCTAAATAGAGTTTTGCCAGTGACTACTAATTGAGATACAATCGTTGGCAACAAATACTCCCAAGCATTTTTAGGCTAATATCAAGTGGTTGAGGTGTTACCAGAAGAAAGGAAGCTATGAGAGATGGCATCATTTCAGAGGAATGAAGGGCTCACCAACAAACTGCCGAAATAACTCTATACTGTGACATTGGGATACTGTTGCCAAAACACTTGCTTACTGTGAATGCTCCCTGAGCCCCTACAGTTCCTTCACCAGAAACCTATCAGGAATAATCAAAACAAGGGTGAGGATCTTTAGAATCTCCAAAGGTCCTTCTCAAGCACAGCCATTTCCACTGCATTTACCTGTTTCATGCAGCTTGTTTCTTTTTAGATTTATGGGAGGCTGGCTTAAGTAAATTACACACTTCAAGTGGCAGGGTTCAAAGATGCATCTTTTAGCCCAAATAATTCAGAATTTCCAAAGTCAAACACATACAATTCTACCAGAAGATAATCTCCTGGCCAAGTTTCCTGATGCAAGAAATAAAAACTTGTTAAAAATGGGACTTAACACCAGGTGAGAGGCTTCTGAATTCCAGACGAATGAACTCTTCTAACCTAGTGTGTCCTTAAGGAAGCAGTCGTTCAAGTTCCTTAGCTCTGAGAAGAGTTCCCTCCACACATTACTGCCCACTAGCTTCCAAACCAGAAAGGCCGCACAGATTTCCCAGAAGTGTCCAAACTCTAAAAACTGCAGGCATACATAAATGTGTATTTAAGGAAAATCGCAGAAGTGAAGCCTTTATGAAGTGGGTTTTCTCTATTAAGACCCATTTTATCCTGAAGTGTGCTACCTTTTTCTGTATGCCAGCACAATAAACACGTACACGCATTAGAATGTTTCAGAATAACCCTGCCCTGATCTCTTCAGTGCTGGCTGTGAGTAGAAGGGAAGAGACCGAGCAGAAGGCGCCCGTGGGCTCTCCTCACTGCTCCCCCCACAAGTAAGGCTGCTTTGCTCTGATCATACACCAGGATGCCCCGGAAAAGCATCATCACCCCAACGTCAGCCCGAGCAAGGATCCCCTTTCTACAGCTTACCAAGACCTGCCCATTAACCAGATAAAAAGAACTAGCTGGCTTCTCTCCTCTAGACCCTTAACCCCACGCACCCGAGGCGGCAGCAAGTGGGCTGGGAGGGTTCAAGGCTGACACCCACTTTCTGTGGTTCTCTCAAGCACGAAGACTCCACTAATCTAATCTCTGCCATCATCAGTCTCCGCACCGTGGTGCACAATGCTCAGCGGAGAGAGCAGCACAACAATCCTCGCTGTCAAACAAAAAAGGACCCGCAACACGACTGGAAACACGCGGATATCTGATCTTAAAAAGCAGCCGCTAATAGTCTGAAACAACTTTTCTCTCCAAGGTGCGAGGCCTCCCTCCCCTCTCCCCTCACCCCCGCCCCCTTCACTCCGGAGTGAACGCCTTTGACCGTTTTCAATAGGCAAATAAATGAGTAACCACCGTATGTAACTTCCCCTAGGCTGACATATGCCGGAGCTGAAACTGATTTATATGCGAAGGAGGAGGAAGGAGGTGAAGGAAGAGTGCAGGGAAAAAATAATAAGAGTCACACAGGGAGTGTGAGCTGGAGACACGTCTCCTCCGCTAACAGAAGACGGACTTTCCAGGGCGGCTTGACGCCCTCGGTTCCACACTGCGCTAGTGCGGGGCGGGGGCCACGGCCCGGCCTCCCCGAGGGGCTCGCGACAGTCTCCGCAGTGCCCCCGGCTCGCGGCGCCCCCACGCAGGGCGCAGGGCCGCCCCCCGCCCAGCACCAGACCGAAGGCTCACACGTGTGCGTGTCTGTGCGGGCCCGGGGGCGAACCCCACTCGCCCGCCCCCACCCACGAAATCCAACCTCGCCGGCTGCCGGCCAAGCAGCGAGGGGAGCGGCGAGCGGGAACCGAGGGACGCGGGGGCTCTCCCCGGGGGCGGCGGCCGGCCCCCCTCCCACGGAGCCCTCGCTCCTCGGGAAAGTCTCGGCCAAACTTCGTTCCGCGCAGCCAGTGCCGAGGGGGCGGCGCGGGCCAGGTGGGAGGGGGCCCGCGGCGGGCGGCCGTACCTTCGCAGACTCCCACTTCGTACTCGGTGATGGAGTCGCCATTGAGCGGGGGGCGGATGACACAGCGCAGCCCCCGGTCGCAAGCTCCGTGAAGCCCGTAGGCGCCGCCGCAGCTCTCGTTCCTCTGGCGGGCGCACATGTAGCAGCAGCCGCAGACGCCCTGCACGATGCTCCCGGGGCAGCTCCTGGGGTCTTCGCACTTGGACTCGTCGCAGGGCAGGCAGACCAGCGCCCGGGTGCCGGAGCGCGCCAGCAGCAGCAGCAGCCCCAGCAGCGAGACCAGGAGGTGCCCGCAGCCGGCCAGCCCCCTGCCCCCCGCCACCAAGTACATCCTCCTGCGCCGCCGCCGCCTTCTCGCAGCCGGGCCGGGAGCCGGGCGGGCGCCCTCCCCTGCGCGGGGCACACGCGCCGCTGCCGCCGCACCCGCAGCCCGCGGTCCTCGCCGCCCCCCTCGCGGCCCCCGGGGCGCGCCTCCTCTCGCGGGGCGAGGCCCCCGCCTCCCCTGCGGGCCGCGCCGACCCCCAGCCCACTAGCGTTGGCGCCAGCAGTGGCTTCCCCTCCTCCTCCTCCTCCCGGGAGGGAGGGGAAAAAGGAAAAAAAGTTTCCTCCCGGCAGCTCCGGTTCAACCCAAACTTCTGGCGGCGGCGGCAGCGGCTGCGGCGCTCGGCTCCAGCCCCGGCTGGCGGCGCCTCCTCCCTCTCCTCCTCCGCCTCGGCCGGCCCCGCGGCGGTAGCGGCGGCGGCGGCGCAGCCTCCGGGCCGGTCCCCGCCTCCGGAGCGGCGGAGTGGGCGCGGTGGCGCAGCAGAAGGTCCGCGACGTCTGCTTCGCGCGCCCTGCTCGCCTCACTCCTGCGCGGCTCCTCCGGGCGCTTGTTTATGGCAGGAGCCTCCGCCGCTCGGGCTGCGCCCTCCCCCATCCTACCTCATACCCACCCCCCCTCCGACCTCGCCCCCCCCCGCGCCGCGCGCCGCTCATTGGCTGTCCCCCCCACCCCTCCTGGCCCGGCCGGCCCCCTCCCCCTCCTCCCGCCCTCCTTCCCGGGCGGCGGGGCCCTTCCTCCCTCCCTCCCTCCCTCACACGCCTCCTCCTCCTTCCCCTCCTCCTCCGGAGCCCGGCACCGAGCTCCGCGCGCCTCCCCGGCTCGGGCACCGCTGGCGAGTTGCAGCTCCGGGCACCGGGCGCACCCGGCCCGCCGCGGGAGTCGCGGCGTCCCCAGCGCCCGCCGGCACCGAGCCGGAGTGGGCCGGCCGGGAGCCCCGGGGGCGAGCGGCTGCACCTTCGGAGCCAGTTTGAGTTCGGAGAGTGGCGAGCACCCCCGAAGCTCAGGGCCGAGGGGATTGCTGCAGTCTTGGCTGGGGCACCCGCCAGATCGAACCCTGGGAGAGGGAAGCAAAAGCACGGAACCTCCGCAAACTGGATGAGAATCCATCTTTCACTCAAGCTGGGGATAGACTTTGTAAAAGATATTATGTAATGGAGTCTCGGGAAGCTCGAGACGCCTCCAGCGAAGCTGCTGGTGAATTAATTAAGTGCTTTAAAAGGTCTCGGTAAATATTCCGCGGGGCGGTGGGGTGGGGGCGACACGCGGGGGGCGCCGTAGCTTGAATTGAATCCATACTCTTCACATCCTGTGTGTTTTGTTGCTCTGCTGTCTATACTTGGGTGCTACATTATTGGAGGGGGTGAAGAGAAATTAGCAGAGCTGAATTTTTCTCCCTTGAGTAAGGCTGCATGCCGAATTACAAGTCTTGACATGACCAGACCCGTGTATGTCATGCATCATTAATGTTATTTGCCGTTGCCCCTTCCTTTCCCAAGCTCGTGGACAGTGGTGGGTTTTCCTTTTTTTCATTTATTGTGAATGCATTAATAAAGAAGAAGATATATGATCAATATTCTTTGTGATAAAGCAGGTAAAGGAGCAACTGGAGTGATGCAAATTGGATCCTGTGGAGATGGTTTCTCTTCTCTGTCAGAAAAGGCTCTCCCAATAATGGGCTCCGTAGTGGCCCACCATTCCCAGGATGTGGACCGGAGTCCGTAAAATGAGTGAATTAACAAAAAGTGACTTGGATCCAAGTGGGGGGGAAAAAATCGGATCCTGTGGCAGGTGTGAGGTGGGCCTGACTGGCGACCTTCTGATCCAAGATGGTCTGGCAACAGGAAGGTGGCAGTCAAGTGGATGCTGAAAATGGTGACTAATGAAGCAAAAGTTAATAGCACAGCAGTGTGAGGAGAAAGGAAACAAGGATGCCTTTGAAATCCTCTGTTTGCGGAACAAATTTATACTTACTATAAATATTTTGGTTTAGCAACTCTAATCCTGAACCAAAAAGTCAAAGTTACCAGTGGAATATTCGTCAGTCCCTGGCATCAGGAAACTGAACATTTCTCCAATCATATTTCTTTGTCTGGGGAGAGGAAGAAGCTCATTAATTACTAGTAATTATCAGAGAATCATAGAGATGTTCTCTATTGGAAAGGGAGTGAGGGGAGAATCCCATTTTCTAAGAGGACTTAAAGAGCTGTTGCAATGACTGACTAGTCCTCAGGTATATAGAAGAGACAATTCCTGCAATTGTGTAGGGCAGATTGGGTAATCTCCAAAGGACCTCATCCCTAAAATTCTGTTATGATAAGTATTAAGTGGTACAGTGATTTCAAACAGCCTAGATTTTCTATTAGCCAAACTCAAGAAAAATGAAGCATGCAATACTTAAACATGATTTTTGTACCCTCACAAGGCACCAACACTTTACTGTGGGATTTGCCAAAAATCTGTCATCGTTGCACTGTGTTAAAAGCCCCTTTCTACTCTTGCAGAAGAGTTTATCTTTATTTCTGTTTAAATGCAAGTATAAAGACATTATTAACATGTAGCAGATAACATTGTAGGATTCAACAGGAAAAGCCAAGGTCAGGTGATAGAAAAAAAATGCGGAAGTGAGGGAACCACTGTGGCTTGAAATAAAAGTAATAATCATTGTCGAGGTCTGGTTTTGTTTGTTTGTTTTGAAGGCAATATAGGGATAGGAAAAGCTGGAGGTTGAACACAGGCAAGAGACAATATGGAGGTCACGATCCACCTTTCCTGGCATTCCAGAGGTAGGATCACCTGGAAGATAGGTAGACACAGGTGAGAAAAGCTGACTTCTCCCAGGAATTCCAGTCAAAATTAGAAAGGACTGGAGCGGGTCTTAAAGCTAAGATGAATGTATCAGCTCAGAAATTTCAAGTTACACCTGGGTTTTTTTGGGGCCATGTAACCAATAGAGAAGCAAGGGAGAAAACAGGAAGAGTAACTTAAAGCCTGTAGCTAGTGAATATATGAAAGCTGCAAGGGCCTGGCAGCTTATCCAAAACTAACTAGTATGTGAATTTGGAGCAGAAGCGATATAGCTGTTTCTTCTCTGGAATTCAGCAGGGAACTTAAGGTGGTAGAAGCCACAGTGATGAGATTGAGGCTCAAACACAAAAGGACCTCCTCATTTTTAGGATACAGAGGAGAGCTTGGATGGGCCCAACATAGTGACATTTGGGGGTCAAGGGAAAAAGTAGATTGGGAGGGATTGCATAGAAGCTGAAATGTGCCTACAAATGTTGAGTCTTCCACAGAGAATGGTTTCATGCATCCTCTGGAAAGCAATCTTGACCTTATTCTCTTATCTATTCTGTAGCACTTTGTAAGTACCTCTGCTTACACCATTTATCATATTATATTCCAACTCACTCTGAACCCCATTAGATTGTCAGTTCATTAGAGGGGGCAGGACTTAAAGATGAGTGCATGAATTGAAAAGGAAGGGAAGAATTACAGACAAAAAGATATTATTTGAACATTTTTACCTGTAGCCCTCCCTCTTGCTTTTAGAAAATGCCACATTAAATAAGCACTTGAAAAGGACATTTGGGACAAGGGTAGTCTTCCAAGCTGTGGGGAAAAAACAGCAACAGGTCTGAAAGGAGAGGGAGTTAGAATGTATTTCTGATGGAACCGTCTCTGGAAGAAGGGACAGTTCGCCCTCTATTGGTCAGCAGGGGGAGGGGTTGGATGGGAGGAGTTTATACTAAATGGTTGAAAATGTCTGAAAATCCAAAGTGCCCAGTTGGCCTAACAGAAAGTGGAAATGAGAGGACTGCTGGCGTTAGAATCCTCTCCCCATAGTGTCCAGTCTGGCCTCCCCACCAAAGTCACATTTTGCCAGGTGTGTGCTGCCTGTATTCTGTTTCCTGAAATGAAAAAGGAAATGTAGGAGGTGACTTTGAAGTCTGATTCACTCTTAGAATTAAGTTGCATGAGAGAAAACACCTCACTATTTTTCAAAGCTATGGCAGATATACTAGAAAGACCTGTGAAGTATGAAGGACATTAGTCCTTGCTCCTTTTTCTCTTCCCTCCAGCTCTCTTATCCCCTCGGTTGAGATCTCACTTCTTAATACTAGGGTGCTCTCTTCATCTAGGCCGTTTCAGTGACCAGGGACCCCGTATGCGAAACCTTGGTCATCTGATCTTCAATTCTGGATCTGTTTGTTGGGCTATGTTTCAACACCCATACTTCATTTTCTTTTTTAAGATTTATTTATTTATGCATACAAGCTGGGGTGTAGGACAGAGGTGTGGGGTGGTGAGAGGATTCACCAGAAACAGAATGGGGAGCAGAACAGGCAGATCTACTGAAATACACTGCTGAGGGAGCAGGGGGCAAGACAGGAGAGGTCTGCTGCACCATGTGGGAAATTCTCTGGCTGGGGATCAAATCCGTGCTGCAGTGGCTCTGGATAGCTTCGTAGTGCTACGACTTAACCCGTTGTGCCACCAGGGAGGCCCGAGCTATACTTCATTTTTATAAGGAGTTACTAGAAGAGTTTTAGTAAGCCTTACACAGAGAACACAAATTCTTTGAAGATTTGACCTAGGATCCTCTCTCTTTCTCTTTTCTTTCTCTCTCTCTTTCTTGCTCTTTCTCCCCTTCTATCCCCTCCTTCTTGCAAGAGTTTGAACAGGTATTTATCCTTTCTCAACCTGTTTATTCCTTTGTAAAATGGCAATAGGAGTGCCAACCACACAGGGCATTATGTGTCCCCCCCCTTTTAAAATTAATATTAGACGCCTTCTAATTTAATGTCTCCTCAAGTTTTACTCCTGAGCTGGACTCCCTGCTATGTGATATCTCAGCACCTATTCCTATGTAACATCTATTTGGCCAGATACTTGCTTTAATTTTTTTACTTCTTACCATCTTTCTGTTGGCTGGCTGTCTAGTCTTGGGGTTGTAGCCCTTATGCTATTTTCACAGACCTATTCTCGTCTAAGACTTATTTTAAGGGAAAGTGATTAACAATGATAATAACATTGGTCAACAAATTTTTACAAAAGTCATCTTACTGAAATAAAATTAGTCATTTCCTATCAATTGGTATGTGGTCAACACAAATATGACAGTAAAATTCTAATTTTGGCTCTAGTTTTTTTTGTAATCTGCAATAAATTTGATGTTTACATCACAAAATGCATGCCAATAGTAATAGGCCTACAGTTAATACCTGTAAAAAATCAAATCATAGACTACTTCTTAGATTTCTTCACTTGTCTCTTATACAGCTGTTCAGGAATAGAATAGATGGAAGATGGTTTCTATTGTGCAAAAGCACAGCCTTGAGACTCAGTTTCGAAGAGTCTAGAAATAGTCTCCATTCTTGTGGGTCATGAGTGATTTCTAAGGCATTCATGAGGCCCTCAATATCGGAACAGAATACCAGAGTACTTTCCTTTCTCCCGAAAGGCTCCAACTGCTGGTGGCGCTTTTGATATCAAGTAACTTTGACATCTTCCTCTAGAAGATTCCATTGTTGGAGTCTTGATCCTAGCAATTCTGCCTTGTTCTTGGATAAGTCCAAATCATAAACCAGGTCATTTAGTTCTTTCTGTGTTAGTCTGTGTGGGGTTGATGATGCACCACAGTGAAAATCTGGATCACTGCATGCTGATGGAACAGAAGAACAGGCTCACCCTTGTCCTCATCAGATGAATCAAGAGAATATTCTGCTGGAGGTTCTAGAACAGGAAGTCCCTCACCGTGTGGAACTGGTCTCAATGCAGACGGAATGGTTGGGTAGACTATTCTCGACTTGTTTGGCTTTGTTATTCTGCCGGAAAAAGGAGGATCAAGCAGAAGTAATAGTCTTTTATGTGGTTGCTTGGCTCTCTCCACACCATGGGGACTACAAACGGCATGGATGGTCTTTTGTCATTTAACCACTGCGAAAGCTGTGTGGTCCATGTAGCACAGCATATATGCGGGGCCCAAGGCTTGTCTTGGTCACCAACCTTGCATCCGAAATAAAGATAATAAGCCTTCTTCACTTGAGAAGTGATACTTTTTTCTGGTTGGCAAATGTCACTTCCCCACAAATAGAGCAGAAATTGTCCACGTTATGAACGCACTTTCGAAGCATTACTGTTCTGTATTGTGCCTAAATGGAGAAAATAATAACAGTTCTATGGAACAGTAGCTTAAACTGTCTCGCACAAAGTCTGAAATATTTTTAATGATCAACCTTTCCGACAGGGCTTTCTACAGTGCACTGCTGATGTCAGCTTACTTCGGCAGCCGCCTGGCAGTAGTATTGCATTGCATCAGAAAATGATGCAATCAACTCTGGATGATGTGTGCATGATGGTATTATGCAATGTGATGCAATATGACATCATTCTAGGCTGATTTAGGATGTTGTTGCAGGCCTACTGGATAAATTATATGGTGAAACATAAAATGAATTATATGAAATATCTTCAAAACGAGAGCTAATAAAAATTTTTCAGGGTTATATTCATGTTTAGCACACCAAGATACTACAGATTAGGGCCTTTTTAAGTCAGTAACGATCTCATTGTTGACCAATATAATAGTACCATCTAGCCTCTGTAGAGTGTTTGCTGATCAGTACTTCATTAGCTATTTTAATTCATCTAAGAAAGCCCTATAAGACCATTTCTTTATATTGTCTTGTCTCCATTTTACACTTGAGGCTCAGGAAGCTGTGTAACTTGGAAGGTCTTAGAGCTGTGTGAATGGTTATCAGGTTTGGACCCTAGTCCTATTCTGCCTTAAGAGCCTGTATTCAGGGAGTCATGCGGTCATTTGCATGATGGGAAATTACTTTTGTTTTCAGTTTTACTGTTTTTTGTAAACTGAATTTAAAATTGTCAACATCAATGACAACATCTTGCCTACTTCATAAATTTGCATATGAAAGTTAAAATAGTGGTTATTGTTTTCCCAAGATGGAAATAGTTCATTCTTCATTACTGAATAATAAATATTTACAATGTTAACTGTGCATATTTACTAATCCTTACTATAACTTGATAAGATACACACATAATTATGAGCATTTTAAAGATAGCGAAGCAGAGACACAGAGAGGTTAAACATTGTGCCCAATGTCACACTTATTTAAAAAGAAAAATTGAAATTCTACCCAGTCAGTGTGGCTCCAGACTCCAAATTTTGCAATTCTACTTCGAATATATATTTTTTGTAAATACATGCTCACTGGTGGTGGTAGGTGGACAGGAAATGAGAAAACTAAAAGCAAGTTAAAAGAAGAAAGAAAGAAATATCGCCCATTATCCCACCATTGAAACGTTAACAACTAATAACATTTATTGAAGGCTTATTTTCCCTATAAAGCATAAAATATAAAATGAAATCTACTCCTAGTTTCTTTTTCACCTATTCCTTTATAATGGCATATTGAACTTTGGAATCAATAACTGCAACCTTTTTACACTGAATATTATTCCATGAATTGGCTACCATATTATTTTCTTAGTGCTCTGTTAATGTACATTCAGGGATTTTTATTTGTCATGTGCTTTCACTGTCATTTACTTCAAGCACTTGTCCAGTGGCTTCTTTTGGTAAATTCCTAAGTGGAATTGTTAATCACCACTCCAACAGTTAGCCCAGGTTTTACATACATTGCCAGTTGCCCTCTGGAATACTTTGTCTGCATGCATTTTCTCACTTAGTTAATTAAAGTGTTCATCTCTTCAATGCCGTGGCCCTTCAGTTCCAAACCTATTCCTGTTGCTCGAAAAGCACCTTATATTGTAAAGCTTTCGTTTTAACTTTAAAAATAGTTTTTTTGAAGTCTCAATTTTATTACTTTCTTTAAAATGCTCAACATGGGAAGGTTTTTAGCTGTGAATCATCAAATATTTAACTTTACAAATTAGCAAATTGTGTGGCCTGGCAAATTATGCCCCGTACTATTTTTAAGGGAAGGACAGTGTTATTTTTAAGAACATAAAGTATTATGTCCTTGGGCCTCCCTAGTGGCGCAAGGGGTTAACTCTCAGCACTGTGAAACTATCCTCAGCCACTGCAGGACAAATTCGAGTTCAATCCCTGGCCAGGGAGCTGACCGACATGGCACAGCAGACCTCTCCTGCCTTGCCTGCTGCTCCCCTCAGCAGTGTATCTCAGTCAACTTGCCAGTTCTACTCCCCACTCTGTCTCTGGTGAATACTCTCCCCACCCCCCCCCCCAACACCTCTGTCCTATACCCTCTGTCCTATAGCTCTTGGATGCATAAATAAATAAACCTTTAAAAAAATAAATATTATGTCCTCACTTAAAAGTATTTCCTAAGCAAGGGGTGCTTTAATAAAACTGAATTAATGAAAGGGAATCAATGATTGGGATCCCCCAAGGGCAAGACTATTTTAGTTCATAGTCTGTGCTTACAGACATTTTTCTATACAGTTGGAAAAAATAAGAAAAATGAGGGAAGGACCCAACTCTGCAGTTACAGCACCGGGTCTTTCCACCCACTACAGTGCCACCTGCCTCTCTATCTTCACTGTCTACTCAGCTGCCTGTACAGCATCATTTCACTAGCCTGAAGATTCAAAGATCCGAATTTCTGACATTTTTCCCCGATCAATATGATATCTATGTTAAAAAATACAATTACATTTATTCAACAATAATGTCATAACCTGAAACATTCTTATGTTATTTTGAAATTGCTATCCATGTATATAGTTACATGAGAAAAAAAGCCTCCTTGTTTAATGGTCATTTCTGACTGAATATACTAGAACTAGATTATCGTCTTCATTCACCAGACTTCACTCAACTTTTTATAATCTCCTTCAAATTTAACCTCAAAGAATGCAGTTTTTTTTGAATACTTAAAAGAACCAACAGATGCTCTAGAGATCATTTTTTAAAAAATAGTTTAAAAAAATGGTAAGCATCAGTGGTTTCCATGGAACGAGCATACAGCTTTTCCAAGTGACTGTTGACATCACTCACTTGAATGTAAATTCAAATATGATAATGTTAATCACGATACTGATATTTTTATATTCATCCTATATATAATATAACTGTTATTAAAATGAGAATTCATTTTAATGAGATGGAAGTGTCACTATCTATATCCCCTCTTTATATTCTGGACATACTGCTAAACAACACTCACCAGCATCCTCGCCCTCACTTAGATGGGACCATGAATGGAAATGGAAATGATGGGGATCTTGTCTAGATGACCTCTTATACCTCTCCTTAAAACCAGCAAATTGAATGTATTCTCTGCTGGTTGGTTGACGGCAGAAAATCCCACAGAGGAGCCTGATAATGGATAAATCCAGAATGACTGAATGGAGTAGATCTCCCATGGACATAGACACATTCTCATATACACACCTCACTGAGTCTCAGAGTACTTTGATTTGAGAAAGAAATGAATCTTACTAATAAGTTTCTGAGATTTGAGACTTGTTTATTACAGCAACTAACCTACTGTTTTTAGATTAAATAGAAATAACATTGATCTTTTACTCAGTCCCTAGCTAGGATTACATGTTCTCAGAGAAAATGAAATTTTGGCATGCACTTATATCTAACTTGCATTTGATTGTTGATTATGTAATGAATGCATAATGATTAGGTTACCAATCCTAGCATTTAAAATATTTACAATATTATAATATTCCAAGATTATAGCATTTTATTAGTACTGACTACCAGCAATTTAAATAAGTGACACCAAAACTTTCTACTTTCAGATTCAAGGATGGTTGTCTCTATTACACTACCTAGCGAGTTCTGTTTCCTAAACTTCTAACACTCAGACCATCTTGCCTTTGGCTTTTGTGTGTGTGTGTGTGAGCTACCAAGATTCTAAGCACTAGAAGGAGAATGAGACTCTTTACACCCCAGTTTTTTTCCTTTTTCCAAGTCTTTCAGAATATAATGCTGCCACACCACTTTTGTTATACTGCCCATGTTTGTTCCTCTTTGAAACCACTAGTATTCCCCCATTGCATCAAGATTGATGGGTTTATTGTAGACTTTATATAAGCATCTCCATCTGTTTATCATTTTAGCTTCAAAATATTCTAATATCGATGTTAAATTTAACTTGGTATTGAGATCTAATATCCCTCTCCTTTTTTCATTTATTATCTTTAATATTTAGTGTATTTTGATCATCTTATGGGCTACATTAGCTGTCTTCACCAAATTTTTAGAGCTCAAACTAATGCAAGAAATCAAGTTCGTTGTCAGTAGGCTATGGCTGTGTCAATGACTCTTGGTCTGAGATTAGTAATAAAACTGGAATGTTGCGCTCATAAGGCATATGACATGATGCAGGAATAAAATATAGGAGACAGATTCCAAGAGTGCCTCCATATCAACTGAAGACTGTATCTTGTTTTCCATTTAAATTTCCAGGGAGCAGAGATAGCCAGCGATAATATCAAACAAGTTTGGCCATGTTCAGGGTGGTATGGTTGTAACCAACAAATACCAGTCATAAGTTTTTGAAGATGACTTCAATTTTTCCCTTGACAAATAATTGTCTATGTCAGAAATTTGCTCAGTGATAATGAGACATTGTACTATAAAGTGCTGTAAGAGAAAAAACTTGATCTTGGGAATCAGATTGGCCTAGCACAAATTTCTGTGTTTATCACTGTCTATATGACTTTGAATAAATAATTGAATATCAGTTTCCTTTTTCTCTTAAGGCACTTAGGAAACTAAGGCCTACAGGCTTCTGAACATACAACAGATACTCAATAAATCTAGTATTTTTAATGATGGGCTTTTTATTTTATCTATAATAGAATCAGATAGTCACTGAATGTTGCTATTATCAAAGCTGTGAAACTGGGCTTAATCTATGATTCTAGAATATAGGAGTACTTCTGGCCTGTGTGAGGATCAATCCAAAACTTCACCTCATAGTGACTGTATTCCCTGGAGATCTGTACTCCCCCCTAAGTGTCACTTCTCATGTGTGACTCCCCACTCCCGGTACATGATTCCACACTAGGCAGAAAAAGGGACCCTAAAGCCAGGATGTTGAATCTTACATTCCTAATCAGTACTCTGATTACAAAAATAACTTTCCTTTTCTTGAAGGCCCTCTGCCTGGTTTGGGTAACTGGTAAATTAGCTGTTTCAATAAAGTGTAGTGGAAGTTTAGAAAATTAAGTCCATGTGAGAAAATTGCAGAGAGTATCAGAAAACTTTATGAATGAGGGCTGAATCTTGAAGGAAGAACAGATACCAAGTTTAGGGGAGGAGGATGGGGGGGTGGGGAAGGAGGAGGAGCAATTCCAAGGAGAGAAAACAGCGATGTGCCTAGAACAGTGCTTGTTCTAGTGGGTGTTCAAATTAACATTTGAAGGATGAAAAGAACATGTGCTTCTGCAAAAGAAAAAAAAAGAAATTTGAGGCAACTGGATGCCTAGTAGCAAATGCCAGAAGACAAGAGTGGTAAGTTTGGATGACGAAAGAACAAATTCTGCAGCACAGACTTTAGACTTCATCCTATAGGGTAGTCTTTGGAGTGTTAAGAGACAAGTGATTTCATCAGATTTCTATTTTATAAGGATGCCATATTTTATTGATTTTAAGACACCTTAAAAATATTTGAGCAACTCTAAAAATGAGATGCATCCTACAATAAATGGCATGCCATAGTTTAATTGGCAATTTCTTTCTCAGTGATATATAAAGCAATGTAGCTTACAAGTGACAGCATCTTATATTTAAGAAGTTGAAATTGGGCAGCACAGTAACAGAGGGAAGGTGAATAGAAGCAAGAAAGCCACTTGGGAGCCTTCCATTAACACAGCTATGAGATAATGAGCCCTGATGCAAAAGCAACCATCCCACAAAAGATTGCTCCTAGCTCCCCCCCATATTTCCTCAGATGAATACCCAGCATGTAGGTAGTACTATTTAACATCTATTAAGCATCAACTTTTTGTGAGGAAAGTGCAAACTTGCTGTAGGGTAAGTGAGAACTGCCAGGTTTTTCTGCCCTCCCCCTAATGATGGACCTCTGCAGGCCTACATGCATACCTAATGGCGGGCACCTGGAGTGGGGTGTGGGCATGTGTGAGTGGGTGCACCTGGGCCAGAGACTGGGCTTATAGAAGCAGCAGCAGAGACAAAGGAGCAGAGGATCTTCCATTTGGGGTGCAGTAGAGGCCACAACATACCGCCAGAGAGCCCCAGAAAGCATGAAGATTTGCCGGGGGCTGGGAGGCCTGCCAGCCTCCTAGCCCCCCGGGCCCCCAGCCCCATTGCCTGCCCTGTACCTGGTTGCCTCACTCAAGAGACTTTTAAAAAGCCTAAAAAGTCATCAAGGGCTCCAGAAATCCTTCCCTTTGGACCCATCTGTGCATCTCTATAAAGAACCTGTGCTTCCTGGTATTTTCCTGCTTTCTACACTCACTAATACTAGAGGTGGCCCCTTTAGTACGCCACTCAATGTGTCTGCTCTTTGGCCTGAGAATTCTTATAGAAATAAAGACAATTTAAAGCCTTGGAAAAGGCCTTAAATATCCCCAGATTCAATTCCTTCATTGTGTAGATGAGGGAAATGAGGGCCTGGTGCAGATGACCTATATCTGCACTCTTAGCAGTCTCATCCGTGGTGGGTATACCGGGGACTCTCCTCCGTATTGGCAGGTTACTAGTTTACTTCCCTCTCGGTTAGCTCTGACTCCAGTTCCATTACTGAAAAGACAGTGCAAAAGAATCTTTTGACTCCAATTGCCACAATTTAGAATTAACAAATTTCTTATTTCCCTGCATTTTTTCTGACTCATAATGTACTGGAGTCTGAGTCCTTTTGCCTTCACACATGTGTGTCTGCCTCCTAACCTTTTTCATTAGCAATGGAGTCTAGGATGGGGTTCTGTAGACTGGGCGTTGGGGCCTGAGTTTCGGATGAACACCACCTGTCCCTGTATAGCCACTGCTACCTTGCTATCCTGAGGCACTTCACCTGGTCCCAGAATAGCATTCTCTAGAAAACCGTCCTCCCCCACCTTACTGTTTTTTAACTCCATCTGACTCCGTACTATTTATATGCTAGGTAGATGTAGGGTATGCTAGGTAGATGTAGGGTAAAAAAAAGTCATCAGGTTTTTCTGCCCTCCCACCAATGATGGACCCCTGTGGACCTACACACATTCCTGATGGCTGGCACCTGTGGGTGCCCGTGCCTGGGTGCACCTGAGCCAGAGACTGGGCTTATAAGCAGCAGCAGAAGCGGCAGAAGCAGCAGCAGAGACAGCAGAGAACAGCACAGACCACGAAAGAGCGCCAGAAAGAATGAAGATTCACCGGGGGCTGGGAGACCTGCAAGCCTCCCAGCCCCCCAACCTTCCCTGTACCTGGCTACCTCACTCAAAAGACCATTAAAAGTCTAAAAAGCCACCGAGGACTCTAGAACTCCTTCTTTCACTCGTCTGTGCAGCTCCATAGACAACCTGCTCCCTGAGTCCTCCCGCCTCAACAGTGGGGTTCTAATGAACTGTTTTCTCCAAACTCGGTGTAGTGCCAACAAGGCACGGGGCAGGTTCTCTGTGATTGCGCAGATAGGTAAAGGAGTCCTGGAGCCGTCGGTGGCTTTTTCAGGCTTTTGATGATCTTTCTGTGGTGAGGCAACCAGGTACGGGGCAGAGAGAGGGGTTGGGGGGCCAGGAGGCTGGCAGGTCTCTAAGCCCCTTCGAATCTTTACTCTCTGGGCTCTCTGGCATTCTCACATGGTCTCTCTGCAGCACCCCACCACACCGCCCTCTGCCACCATGCTCTGTTCTCTGCTGCACCCGCTCCTGTATGCTCCGCCTCCAGGCCCAGGTGTGCCCGCTCACGCATGCCCACAGCCCACTTCAGGGGCCGCCATCAGGCGCGAGTGTAGGACTGCAGGGGTCTATCATTGATGCTAATGGCTGTAGGGCAGAAAATCCTAATCATTCTTTCACTTACCCTACACTCAGGAAACCTTATTCAATAAGAAAACCCCTTTCTTATTTCTAAGAAACAGTACATACCAGTAGGATACATGGGGCTGCATCCTTTCTTGTTTGGGCCAGCTTTTCTCCATACTGGGGATCCCTTCTAGTTGGGCTCATTGGTCAGGTATTGTGGTTAATCAGTGCCCCCGCAGTTCTTAAATATTCTTAACGTTTCCTCTGCTTTGCAGCAACGATTAATCGAGCGCAGGAAAACAGATATATGCTTTGTGTATCTTAACTCTTAATCCTCACAGCAGTCTCATCATAGGTGTGATCGGATATATTTTGATAGAAGGGGAACTGAAGCTCAGAGAAAATAACAGGAATATTCCAAGGATATAGACAATGTGTCTGAGTCAGCGTTCAGATCCCAGTTGTGGTGCCTTCTTGCCCCACTATCACGCTATGTCTAATTCCAGCCCCAGAACACCTCAGCTGGGCAGCTTGCTGCATCCCTGTCCTTACTGGCAGATGAGAGTAGGGCTATTTACTGTCCAGAGCCCTGCGTTTCCCAAACCTCACCGAACAACCAAGCTTTCAGGTCTTTCCCCTTCAGCATCCAACTTACCCTTGTCCTGTTCCCCAGTTACCTAAATTCTGCTCAGGTGATTCATAAACTCTCTATGTCACTGTCAGACCTGGGCCAGGATTTGAACACCTGTGTCCTCCCATTGTTAGAGTCTAAAAGCCACCAAAGGACGAGGAGAGGGTGGGTTCCCTTTGTTTTCCGATTTGTATCTCACTCTAGAGTGCTCTCTTTTTTAAGTTCCTAAAATGAAATTTAAGGAGTCCAAGCTTCCCCTCAGGGCAACTCACCTCCAAATAGAGAATAAAACATATTTTTTTCAATGTTTTAAAGTAAACCTGGTGGTTTAGATTTGAGCAGGCCATAAAACCTTATAATATTGCACTTCATAATAGCTAATATTTGTTGAGCACTTAAGACACTCCCAGTTCTATTTTAAATATTTTATGTACTGTAGGTCTGCTAATACTAAGCGGCCTGTTCAGCCACCATTTTTTTTTAAGGTTAGTTATTTATGCATACGAGAGCTGGGGTGTAGGCCAGAGGTATGGGTGGGGTGTGGGAGTATTCACCAGAGACAGAGTAAGGGGCAGAACTGGCAGATTGACTGAGATACACTGCTGGGGGAGCAGCAGGTGAGACAGGAGAGGTTCTGCTGTGCCGTGTGGGTTAGATCCCTTGCCAGGGATTGAACTTGAATTTGTGCTGCAGTGGCTGAGGATAGTTTCATAGTGCTGAGACTTAACCCCCTGAGCCACCAGGGAGACCCAGGCCACCATTTTTGTTACCTATGGTTCTGTATTACTATACAAGGTCAGAACTGCCCAGTCAATATAGGAACCCAACATTGCAAGGTGCCTTTCAAACCAATCAAGAGCAGAAAGCTTATTCACCCCGGAAGGGTATGCATCCTGAGGAATGACCAAGAATGCCAATGATGCATAAACTTATTCCTGACTTATACATCACAAGGTATGACTGGGAATGCCTGCGGCCATTGACTGATGTATAATAATCCCCCTCACCCCCACCCCCAAGCTGATCAATGGAACACCTTGTTGATAAGATTGAAACCCTGGCTGGGGATCTAGGGCTTGATTTCAATTACGATACCAAGTCACCAGGCAGATGAGAAGTGCCTGGTGGGCAGACTCAGGATCCCTGAAACTACAGATGACACAGCACATTTCCTAGTTTCACCGCACCCTTTTCTTGTCCTCCTTTTTCTTAGAACTGATGCTGGATAATTCTTCTATCAATAAAAAGGCCAGGATCTTTATACAGCTTGCTCCATTACTCCCTCAGTGCAGTGTTGTCAAGGCAACAATGTGCATTTCTTATTTAATTCCCCAAGTGGGCCTGGGGTTTTGGCACAAGTGGTTTGGTGGAGGGTGGAAAAAAAATTCCCCAAGTTTATGTAGTCAGAACTATTATCTTCATCTTATAGGCGAGGAAAGCTAGGCACAAAATAGTTATGTCACATGTCTTAGGTCACCTCAGGTATAAGTTAAGCAATTAGAATCTGAATACAGGCAAGCCTCAAATTCTAGAACATCTGAGGATTACAGTGTTTTATTTAAACACATATACAAGCATCAAATATAAAAATGAGTATTGCTTTTTAAAACACAATATTGTTGCCTTGGGAAAAGAAACCCAATTTCTAAGAATGTTATTTCTCTAGATATTTTTGGAAATGACTTCTGATCCAATTAAAAATTACAATCTATTTGTTAGGCTCATGCCTTGATTTTGATTAAAAACAGCATTACCTCAGCTTAAAAACAGTTTCCTAAAAATAAATAAAATCAATGATAATTGCCTCCCCCAAATAGAAACATATTACTGCAGGTAACTCCCCAAAAAAGAGATAAAAATGACAGACAAACATGTGAAAAAAAGGTCAACCAAATATAGTCAAATACATGCAAAATAAAATAAAAAAATACTTTCATCTCTCAGATTGACAAAAATCAGTAAAAATTGGCAGTATTTAAGAATGACAAAGAGGGGGTAATAAATCCTTTCACGAATTATTGGTGATAGCAAAAATTGTTTTTTCTGGAAGTCAGCTTAGCAATTTGTGTAAAAATATTAGCTGGACATAGTCCTGATCCAGATATAATACTTTGAAGAGGTTATGCTAAGAAAAAAATTCTATTGTAAAAATAATTTATTTTTCTAAGAGTTCGCTTTCTAAGAAGAGAATAAGGCCAAATGTACAAATATCTAGCAACTAGGATGTCCATCAGTTGAAAATAAATTAAATGTCCATTAATAAGAGTGTTGATTAAATAAATCTATGTTACAGAAAATTATAGTTATTGAAGTGATGATGTGATTTTATATTTATTGCACTGCAATGATGTTCACAATATACTCTTGATTTTTTTAAATAATAAATAATAAATAACGATTGCAGTAGAAGCTCATCTTATCTCATTTTATTTATATATGTATTTATCTCCGTATCCATTGTTCTACACACAAACACATACCTAAAAACAATTCTGGAAAAGCAATCACTTTTATATTGAGTAATTATTTTTGTGTAGTGGGATTTCATGCAATTCTTTTTTATTTTATTTTTCTTATCCTTATTATTTCATGAAATATGTATTATATTGTTAAATTGAGATTTTAAAATATTTCTTTTACAATTAGGAAAAAGCAATAAATTTATTTATATTTTGGAAAGGAAACACTGTATCTAGCTGGAGCATTTCTAGTCTTTACCAGACACCTTGGCTGTATTTTGTACTATATTCAAGATAAGAAACAAAGTCAAGCTTGCTGTAACTGAAGACATTTTTCTGTTATGAGAAACAGAGATTAACCTCAAAAGAAAATTTACAAAATTGTTTCATAATATAATAGCGATGACATTTAAATGTTCAACATTTATTTGAAGATATAATTCTGTTTGTTAACAAAATCATCTCACCTCTTTTATTGTTGTACCTCATGTACTCTGTTTATTTACATCAGTTTTCATTAAAAAAAATTTGGGGAGAAGTGAGCTCTAACGAAATTCTCTCATCTAGTGCATGAACAGGCTCTAATTTCTTTAGCTTTGGCATGCATGGGTAAATGCATGCATATTTTTACTTGCTTGACCAAGCTCAGGAATCTGCAAGGCTGCTAAGATTGCATTATGTGGATGGTGCCTTGAATAATACCATGTGCCTTGTTGCAAAAGCTGAAGATGCGCTTGTGGAATTTATTTTATTCCAATTTATGAGGACTGCTGCACACAAATAGATTATTGTAGTGTCTGTGATTAATGGGACACCACACGGCTGCGTGGACTTCATAAATCATTTGATGCAATGTCTGAGTGAATTTCACTTGCAAAATCAGTTTCAATCAGCTTGGCTCAAAAACCAGGGAAAGCAGAAGAATGTGTCCAGTTATAGAGGTGTGAAGGTGTTGTTGCAGTCACTACTGAGTCCAGTTCTATGTATCTTGTTATCAGTGTTGTGGAAGAGTGAATAAGCAGCATGTTAATTAAACCTGCAGATGGAATTGGAAATGTCACAAATGCTGCGAAGGCCAGGGAAATGATACAAATTGGCCTAAAGTGGTAAGTGGGGGTTGGAATAAAGGCCAAAAATACAACAGACCTGAACATGCGTGGGCACATAGACACACAAGAATCAGTAAATAATTAAAGAAAGTAGTTAATTTTATAACTCTCTTAAGGTCTCGAATATCCTATAAAAACTGTTTTGGAATAATGAGTGTTTAAAAAATGACTGCAGGGTTTTATTCTAAGATCAATACTAAGCATCTGTTTGTTTTAAAATGATTTTATTGCTTTTTTGATACATAAGTAATACATATTCATCATAAAGGGGTCAGAAGTTACAGATCAGCAACAATAAAAAAATTGTCTTTATAATCCCATCAAGTAGTGGGATATGTAATCACAAATAGGTATAGGTATATGTATATACAAAGGTGAGGATGTGAGATAATTTTGCATATCCAATTTGGTACCCCAATTTATTCATGGAAAGATGCTTTGTTTTCAAAGGTCTGGTTCCTGAGAGCCTTGCTCTATACCCACCTTTCTCTTGTTCATTGAATTTGTTCCCTTCAATCTTAGTAATTAGAGGTTCTGAGAAAAATGACAAAAGGGTAATATTTGTAAAGGCTAAAACTGGAGAGGAAAAAAAAGAAAAGAATTTTTCTTTGAACCCTCTGTCTGTTCCTCAGAAATTCCTAACAGTTCCAACTCATCATCCATTTCTCTTAACCCTCCTGGCTCAGCCTTTCACCAAGGGAACGGTCCCAGAATGCACCGGTCTTTCCTAGCCTCGTGGGGAGGCTGGCTGGTTCTCTGATGTGCAGAATTACTGACGTTTCAGCAGAATCACATTATGATTTGAAGAACAGTGTTATTACCACAACTTATTGTAAAAGGAGAAATTTCCTACACTGAGGATTATTCACAAGGATCGAGGGAGGTAGTAATATAAGACAATTGTCCTTCATAGGGAGTTCAGGGAGGGAAGATGGGGGGGAAGAAGAAAACAGATGTGGGGAGGATGGGAGGAAAGATGAAAGGAAGAAAAGTCTCTCTCCCCCTCCCTTGAAATCAAACTCTGAACTGGCATGAATGTATATAAGAAGGACATTCATTAGTAAAGAAAATTAAGTCAATGAAACAAGAGCCAAATTCAAAGAACATAGTAAGAATCTGGAGTCTTTCAAAGAATCAAGCCTGAAAGTACATGGAAAAGAGTATAAAATTGAGGAGACCAAAATCACTCTTGGAGTTAATTTAGGAGCATCAAGTTTGGTGTTGGGTAGAAGCCAGACACCACACCCAGCTGGCTTGTCTAATGCTTGAGAACATGGCCCAGTGGCCCAAGCCAAATACAAGACATGTGAATGAGGCCATATAAGAACAACCAACCAACCAACCAACCCACCCACCTCAGGTGACCTTCCAGCTGTCTGCCAAACATGAATGAGCCCAGGTCATATCAACAGAAGAGCCACTTAGCTGAGCCCAATGCAAACTGTCAACCACACTCCCCGCCCCCCATCATGAGTTAATTGCTTTAAACTATTAGGTCTTAGGGAAGTTTTTAATGCATCAAAAGCTAACTGATATACATTTATTCATTCCTTTACTTCTCATGACATTCTATGAAATAGTTTTGCCATCATCGCCAATTTATAGATGAGGAAACTGAGGTACAGAAAGGTTAAGTGATTTTTCCAGTTATTTAGCTAGTGGTTGTACCAGGCTGTGAACCCAGATAGACTTGTTCTAGAATCCTTGTTTTTAAACTCTATGCTATATACTATCTTATAGGTGTACCTCTTGTAAATGTAGGTTTTACTACATTCATTTTCAATGATTTAGAGAAGGAAACAGTACCAAAAAGTGAGGAATTTTGTCATAATTTCCAGCCCTAACATTATTTATTCAAATCTTTTCTTCTCTTAGTATTAATTAAGCTACAAATTCCCAGGTCCTGTCCCAGGCAGTAGGGCTATAAATAGAATCAGACACATTCCTTAGTCACAGGAGATCACAGATTATTGAGTGAGAGAGAACAATGTCAATAAATAACACTGGTCAACAGTGAGATCATTACTGACTTAAAAAGGCCCTCACCTGTAGTATCTTGGTGTGCCGAACATGAATATAACCCCGAAAATTTTTTGTTAGCTCTCGTTTTGAAGCTATTTCATATAATTCATTTTATATGTTTTCACCGTGTAAATTTATCCAGTAGGACTGCAACAACATCCTAAATCAGCCCAGAATGATGTCATATTTCATCACATTGCATAATATCATCACGAACACATCATCCAGAGTTGATTGCATCATTTTCTGATGCAATGCAATACTGCTGCCAGGCAGCTGCTGAAGTAAGCTGATGTCAGCAGTGCACTAGATAAAGCCCTGTCAGAAAGGTTGAGCATTGAAAATATTTCAGACAGTTTAAGCTACTGTTCCATAGAACTGTTATTATTTTATCCATTTAGGCACAATACAGAACAGTAATGCTTCGAAAGTGCGTTCATAGCATGGACAATTTCTGCTCTGTTTGTGGGGAAGTGACATTTGCCAACCAAAAGAAAAGTATCACTTCTCAAGTGAAGAAGGCTTATCATCTTTATTTCGGATGCAAGGTTGGTGACCAAGGCAAGCCTTGGGCCCCGCATATATGCTGTGCTACATGGACAACACAGCTTTCGCAGTGGTTAAATGACAAAAGACCATCCATGCCATTTGCAGTCCCCATGGTGTGGAGAGAGCCAAGCAACCACGTAAAAGATTGTTACTTCTGCTTGGTTCCTCCTTTTTCTGGCAGAATAACGAAGCCAAACAAGTCGAGAAAAGTCTACCCAACCATTCCGTCTGCATTGAGACCAGTTCCACATGGTGAGGGACTTCCTGTTCCAGAACCTCCAGCAGACTGTTCTCTTGATTCAACTGATGAGGACCTAGGGTGAGCCTATTCTTCTCCTGTCCCATCAGCATGCAGTGATCCAGATTTTCACTGTGGTGCATCATCAACCCCACACAGACTAACACAGGAAGCACTAAATGACCTGGTTTATGATTTGGACTTATCCAAGAACAAGGCAGAATTGCTAGGATCAAGACTCCAACAATGGAATCTTCTAGAGGAAGATGTCACAATTACTTGATATCGAAAGCGCCACCAGCAGTTGGAGGCTTTTTGGCAGAAAGGGAAGTACTCTGGTATTCTGTTCTGATATTGAGGGCCTCATGAGTGCCTTAGCAATCACTCATGACCCACAAGAGTGGAGACTATTTCTAGACTCTTCGAAACCGAGTCTCAAGGCTGTGCTTTTGCACAATGGAAACCGTCTTCCATCTATTCTATTCCTGAACAGCTATACAAGAGAGAAGTGAAGAAATCTAAGTAGTCCAGATTTGATTTTTTACAGGTATTAACTGTAGGCCTATTACTATTGGCATGCATTTTGTGATGTGAACATCAATTTATTGCAGATTACAAAAAAACCTAGAGCCAAAATTAGAATTTGACTGTCATATTCGTGTTGAGCACATAGAAATTGATAGGAAATGACTAATTTTATTTCAGTAACATGACTTCTGTAAAATTTGTTGACCAGTGTATTTGTAACATGGGATAAGAGGTGCTATTAAATGGGATTTCAAAAGCTCTGTCATGGTGCAAAGGTGAGATGAACTTGACTGCAGTGGGGTCAGGGAAGTCAAAGCTCTCACCCCATCATCATTGTTATTTTTATTGTTTTTTTTCCACATCTTCCTCATACATCCACTTTACAAATATGGGGCATGCTTTCTTATTAATATTTAATTTATGTGTTTATTCCCTCCTTCCTTTCTTTCTTTCCATTCTATTTTTTAAAATTTATTTGAGCACCTGTTGTCAGACACAGTTTCTCAATCAACAAGACAGACAGGGATTCTTCTTGTATGGAGCTTATACTGAAATGAATGGAGACAGAACACAAATCAACAAGAAAAAAATCTGACCAGTTATAAGTGCTTTACAGAGATTTAAATAAATGATGTGATGGTCATCTCAGATAGACCAACTGGAATAGTCAGAGAGTTCTTTGAATAGGTTATCTTTAAACTGAAATATGAATGACTGCAATGGAGCATTTCAAGAATAATGCAGAAAAGTAATCCTGCCAGAGCAAACAGCTAGTGCCAGTCCCTAAGATGAGGACATTGAAGGGGTGGGTTGATAGAGACATGGGGGATTTTAGGGAAGAGTCAGATTTAGTGAGGAAGGGGCATGCTAATGGTTGGAAGACTCAATGAATTGCTCAGCTGGACATTCCAGTGTGAAGAGCTCTGTGAGGATAGAAGTCATGAGCAGAAAATACGATGGTTGAAACTGAGATTTCAGAGGAGTTAATGGTGGTGGCAATGCCAAGGGAATGGACCTAACAGGGAGTGTGTGAAGTGGGATGAAAAAATAGATCATTGATGCAAAGAGATTAAAACTGTGTGAGCGGACCAATGTTTATTTAGAAAACATTTAGAAAAATGTTTAAGCAGAGTCAACTGAAAACTCTCTTTTTAAATTTAAAGATATATTTTTATTGTTATTTACATCTTTTACATTTTGTATTCCCCTTGGGTAACCCACCACCAATTTATCCGTGATCTATCTCCGTGGTCCCTTGTGTCCTTTTCTACTCCATATTGTGCCTTTATCCTCCCCCTCCCCCACCCCCAAGTGTCTCTCTCCTATTTGGTTTCCTTATAGTCCTGTTATAAGTGAAACCATTTGATATTTTTCTCTTTCTTTCTGGCTTGTTTCACTGAGTATGATCCCCTTTAATTCCATCCATGTCGTTGCAAATTGCATGTGTTTATCTTCTTTGAATGCTGAATAGTATTCCATTGTGTATATGTACCACATTCTCTTGATCCAATCATCTATTTTTGGACATCTGGGTTGCTTCCCTACGTTTGCTATTATGAACAGTACCGCAATGAACATACGGGTGCATGTACCCTTTTGGACTCCACTGAAAACTCTTAAGAGGAGTTTTTGAATAGCATGATGATGTGCTCTGCCCTGCCAGTTTGTGCAAATTCTCATTCATTCCTGCATATGTTGTCTTCAAGACACTTATACACTTATCATATAGCCTCAGATAAGCATTGAGAATAATGTTTGGCTTAATTTCAGTTCAAAAACTGAAAAGGATATAAGTGGAAACCAGTTAAGGTGGGATTTTTGCAAGAATTATTTTTTATGAGACAACAATTTAAAGGAAGAACAGACTGTGGTAGTCATTCTCAACCATTACGTGCCCTGGCATCCTTTTTAATAACATCTATTTTGTAAGGCCCTCTTTGCTTCCTCTGTATGTAATTTATAGATAACCTACACATACAAATTATTGATAAATCAATATAATTCTCTAAAATACAAGCATAATTAGAAGAAAATTTATAATCAAATCCTATGTATTTCAGAATGTAAGTGCTTAGACATAATCACATTAGAAGACACAGCAAAATAGACATATGCTTGCATTTATACATGGCATCCTCTGTGAACTTAACAGCTACAAATGCAGATTGATACAGGTATCTTATACTGAGAACTTTAATTCTAGGAATAGCATTGCTTTGAATAATTTTTTTCTAAAATGCCAAAGAGTTCTTCGTAAAGTTCTGAACTTATAAAGAACAGTCTATTTCACTTGACAATTACAATCTGGAAACATTCAACCTATACAAAAACTGTAAAAGTACTTACATTTTTATATATACTTACATATGTTTATATGTAAAACAGAATGAGGTGCCAGAATGAGATAAACAATTTTTTTTTTTTTAGCAATGTGAATAATCCAATGAAGTGAAGCAGGTTACAAGGCAATTCTTTGTTTGAGGATTGTGTATCATTCCTGGGTCCTGCCAACTGAATGCCAAGAGTACTGACCTCCTACAGTTGTTATAACCACAAAAAAAAATGGCCCCATATGTTTTGAAAATCGGATGCATTCTTTTTAAATGGTCATATGTGCAGCCAGGGTTAAATCACTGGCAGAGTGGAAACCTAATTAAGAGCTAAGCGAGATCTGTTTGTGATGCAGGGCAGACTTTTTATTTTGCAACGAGGCCATCAAGGTTGGTTGAGCAGGTTGCGCACTGCACAACCTCAGAGAGCACATTGTCATTAATCCTCTGAGCCCCTCTTCATTTGTGAAATAGAAACCACAAATTTGCTGACTGGTTCAAATGAAGTGACATGTGAAAATATCACATACCTATTTTAGGTGACTTGGAATTTTTCTTTAAACAACTTTAATTGAGTAGTAAATTATATAGAATGTATCTCTATTCATAAAATCCTATAAAACTTTATTGAATATATTGAAATTAAGTATTATAAATATTTTTTAAAATTAAAAATACCAACATTCCCATGAACTCACAACCCACATACCATCTCATCTTTTTACATACTTCGATTGGAAGTTGTAGTAAATAAGTCTCAGGGGCCTCCCTGGTGGTACAACGGGTTAAGACACAGCATTGTGAAGCTATCCAGAGCCACTGCAGCATGAGTTCAATCTCCAGCCAGGGAGCTTCCCACATGGCGCAGCAGACCTCTCCTGTCTCACCCACTGCTCCCCTCAGCAGTGTACTTCAGTTGAGCTGCCTGTTCTGCTCCCCGCCCTGTCTCTGGTGAATCCTCTCACCCCCCTACACCTCTGGCCTACACCTCAGCTTGTATGCATAAATAAATAAATGTTAAAAAAAAAGTCTTAGGTACTCAGAAGAATTTGTCATGGAACTTCCTGAATTAAAAAATCAGAAGAATTGGAGTTATTCTTGGAAAAATAGTAGACATGTTATCATACTGAGACTATCACATGTATGAAAACACTCTGCAGAGGAATTTGGGGTTGACTATTTTGTATTACAAAGTGTTTTGGGTGAATATTTATATCTGCCACGTACCCATTCATTGAAGCCCCAACCCCCTATTGATAGTACTTGGAGAAAGGGTCATTGAGAGGTCATTTTGTTTTGATGAGGTCTTGAGTGTGCGACCCTCTTGATGGGATTGATGCCCTTTGAAGAAGAAGAGAGATCAGAGTCTGCTCTCTAATTGGAGGACACAGTGAGAAGGCCGTTGTCTGCAAGCCAAGCAGAAAGCCCTCAGTAAGAGCCAATCTGCTGGCACCTTCATCTTGAACTTGTTAGCCTCCGGACTTGCAGAAAAATGTCTCTTATTTAAGTCACCCTGTCTAGGATATTTTGTTATGGCAGTAGAACTCACTAAGAACAAAGCAACTCTTTTCTTTAGAAGATGAATCTCTGACTTACAAAGGGATTTACTTCACACATCTTTATAAATCGAGTTTTCTTACTGTGGTAATAAAATGACTTGATCTATAATAATATTTCTTGAGACACACTTCTAAGAATCTGAATATTTATTTGACAGTCTTCTAGAAGCATTTATTCTATTTCGACAATGTCCCCTTTACTAGGGAAGGTTCTCGGTATTTTAATTACAATAAAGACAGCCATCTCTGCCCACAAACAGCTTTGAGTTTCTGAATAAGATGTATAAACTGGCAAACACAGCATCACAGGTGGTGAAATAAGAGTCACAAAGGGACTTTGACTTTGACACAGAGGAGTATGCAGGTAACTGAGCCTGGAGGAGGTAAAGGACTTTACCGAAGGCATGACAGTTAAATTTGGCTAGCGAGCCCTTAAAAAGACTAGTAGTCGCTTCCCTGCTGGAGAAACAGGGAGAGGAGTGATTTGGATAAAAGAAGTAGAAGTTGAAAAGGCACTGAGGCTGAATAAGTGAACTGTTAGGCAAGTGAGACGGACAAGTGAATTGGCAGTTGTGTAAGTCTGGGTTTGAGAGGGGAGAACAGAAATGAAATTTGGGATGTAAATTAATTACAAGCCATGGAGAGCTTTGGATGTCACATTAAGAAGTTTGGTCGGTGGCACAGCAGTTAGGCGCTGTGCTGTGGAGCTGTCAGCAGCGGTGAGGTGAGTTGGATGCCCGGCTGGGGAGATTCCCACATGGCGCAGCAGACCTCTCCTGCCTCGCCCGCTGCTCCCCTCATCAGTGTATTTCCGTAGATCTGCCTGTTCTTCTCCCCACTCCATCTCTGGTGAACTCTCTTGCTGCCCCACACCTCTGGTCTGTACCCCAGCTTGTACACATAAATACAAAAATCTTTAAAAAAAAAAAGAAGTTTGGACAGAAATCTTTAAGCAGAGGATGATAATTTTGTTCTTTAGGAGAATAACCGTCAGCTGTGTGGAAGATGAGAGACAAGGGGAAGCCAGATGGCAGAGAGAATGCCATGGTCCTGGGCAATCGGCACCATGCCTGGAGGCTTTCATGTGTAGATTTCACCCTCTGAAGTCAGGTCAGGAAGAGCCATCGGGCAGGAAGCAGGTTGGAAAGGAAGCATGAAAGTCGTTCTCCCAAGGAAACAGGTCAGAAGCTGAGCCTAGCAAAGCCAGTAAATGCAGCAAGCAGTGAGTTAGTCCTGATGGAGTCTGTCCAGAGAGGCCAAGGAGGTTGGAATCAGGAACCAAACCTGGGGGGAAAACTGGACAGAAACAAGAAAAAATGGAAGAGGATTCCAGGCCAGAGGATCTGGGAAAGAGGTGCTATCATAGACAGCACCACAAAATGAACACGCCAGGGCTTCTGAAATGTCAGTGCGCATCAGAATCCCCTGCATGACCTGTTATAATACCCATTCCCCGGGCTCCACCCCTAAAGATTCTGAGTCCGTAATGGTTTGGCTTAAGGTCAGGTAATCTGCATTTCAGGAAGTATCTGTGTGATGCTGTTAGTACTAGCCCATGGATAAATTGTAACAAGGTTCTAAGGAGACCTCTAGCTCTAGAATTACCTGAATTGGTTTCTGAATTTAAAACATCTGAACTTTTGGGTGTAAACCAGGCAGTTACCAGTCAGGAGAGGGGTCTGAATAAGTGAAGGAAGGCCAGTTTCTGACAGATAAACGGCAGTTGAGAGGCACCACAGCAAAGGAAGCCCCTGCACGTGAAGACCAGATGAGACTTGATTTAAACAAATTTCATTTGGGCTCCTCTTCTCTGCAGGCAACTGTTGCAAAATGGGACTAATGGTTGCTTGAGGAAAAGGCAGGCCTGAGCAGGCACCATGGAGACATCTCTTTAGAAACTGGATCTGTCAGGCGGGGAGCTGGGTTCTGCCTCTCCAATCCTTCACTGCCCCAGCAGCCCTCACCAGGAGCATCTGGGCCTCTCTGGGCTGATTGAACTAAGCCTCATTGTGAAGCCCCACCAATTTTTCTGGGGCCTTTGTTAAATGGAAATGAAGGAATTTGTTGCACTATTAAAAAAAATAAGCGAAGATAATCAAATTCTTGAAGTGATTAAATGATGGTGCACCTTTTAACATGTCACACTGAAGAGGCTTCCAGAAACTAGGCCAAATTTTCTGGCAATCTGCCAGTAATCACATGCCATCAATACATATACAAATAAGCAAGATGTTAATGCTCCACATTTTTTTTCTTTTCCATCTTAAGCTGTGAACAGTAATGCTGAAGCCATAACCAAGTACAACACATGCAACAGATTGCAATTTGCTTAAATTGCAAGATGGATTTGAAATTGGAATTGATTAAAATACTAGTGCCTATAGTAGATGAAAAGTTGATTCATTTTCCAAGAAATTATTAATCAGTGAATCGCCTAGTTTATTACTAGATATTAGCACAAATTCCATACAAACACAAATTCCTCTTTCTTACCTGTGTGACTTAAATTCCTTTAGTTGCTAAGCAAACAAACACTCCATTTCACCTCATTGGAAAACCATAAAAAGTAATCAGAGCAATAGCAACTAGAACACTGTGGGTACGTATATGCTAGGTACTCCATATGATTTATTGAACGAACAAGTGAGTAAATGAGTGGGTGCCAAAGCAGAAGGTGAGGCAACTGAGGTGTAAATGAAGAAGGGGTTCATTGTTTGACTAGAGTTCCAAAGCGGAAAAGCCGGAGAAGCAGAGGTTAGAGGCAGCAGAGAAAGAGGGCACTATAAAGGTTGCACTACTGGGGCCTCCCTGATGGTGCAAGGGGTTAAGTCTCAACCTATGACTCAGCATGAGTTCGATTTCCAGCCAGGGAGCTAACCCATGTGGTGCAGCAGTCCTCTCCTGTCCGCCCACTGCTCCCCTCAGCAGTGTATTTCAGTAGATCCACCTGTTCTGCTCCCCACTCTGTCTCTGGTGAATTCTCTGACCCCCCACACTTCTCACCCCCCACAACTCTGCCTACACCGCAGCTCTTACATGCATCGATAAATAAATCTTAAAAAAAAAAAGCCTACATTGCTCGTCAGGAAGGGTCAGGGGTTCCTGGAAGATCAGCACAACAGAGACTTGAATGACTAAACGCCTGAAGAAAAAATATTCTTAGCAAAGTAGCTCTTCAGAAAAGAAATGGAATATAATCAGCGTTAACCAACAAACTCTGGGCTGTATTTGGCAAGTAACTGCTGCATATCTCAGAGGTCAGTGGGAGAGACTGGATCTGCTGGTCACTGGTTTTATAGCCTATTTGACTCATCTTGAAAGCTCTTGGAGAAACAACATGTTAAAGGCTTCATGTGCTGGGTATACCAATTTATTCAAGAAGTGTTTATTATCTCCTACTATGTAGAAATTTTAAGGTTGGTATAAAAGGGAGTAATATGAATTCCTGAAGCAACATAGATCAATATGGGGAGATTATATATATTCAGAAATAATTATATAATAGTACAAATTTTGACAAATTCCCAGAATTATGCAAATGATTTTAAATGTTCATTCATTCATCCATTCAGTTATTAGAAAGTGTACAATTCAGTGGATTTCAGTATATTTGTGAAATTGTACAATCATACCCATGATGTCATTTCAGAATATTTTCAACACCACAAAAGAAATCCAGTAACCATTAACAGTCACTCGTCATTCCCCCGTCCCTCTAGTCCCTGACAACCACTCATCTATTTTTTTTTCATCTCTCTGGATTTCCTTATTCTTAAGTGATTTCCCAAAATAAAGTGATCAGAATGTAAGGTTAATTTCAGGTCTCTGAAATGAGGTTTATGATTACCCTTACGCCATTTTCACAGTCTTGATTACTGTAGCATTGTAATACGTTTTGAAATCTAGAAATTGGATTGGATTTATTCTTTTGTTTTTATTATTAGGTTGGTTTCTGTGCCTTTCTGATTCCAGATTTGGACGAATCACTTTTCTCACACATCAGAATCATTGTTTTAACCCAGTATCTCTCTCTCTCTCTCTCTCTCTCTCTCTCTCTCTCTCTCTCTCACACACACACACACACACACACACACACACACACACACGTTCTTCATTGCCCTTGCTGGTGAAGGTGTCCTCTAGACCACTAGGTGTCACCCTGCGCAGATTGCTACACTCAGAGATCCAGAGGGCACAAAACTTGAATCCTTGGTTAAGTTGCTCCCTTTTCTTTAGGAGATGAAGAAAACATTCCTCACAGGTTGCGTTTGATTCCCTTTTTCTCAACAGGGAAGGTCTATAAGTTGTCTTGTATTTATATGAATGTAAACTTCTTTGGTTTCCCTCCCTTGAGGTCAATCTTCCTTTTGCTGGAGTTTACAGCAAAGGATAAGCTGCTTCTTGATGAAGAAACACATGTTGAAGGCTGAAGAACCACATATTTGTGAGCATTGTGGAGGTCTCTTTGAGGGTGTCATACAGTCTAGTTTAGCATCTATTCAGACTCCTGTAGTCAAGGACCACCTTTCTCTGCTTAAATATCCACGCTGTGGGTCATTTTTATCTGGAGTGAGAGTCATAGCAATCAAATCGTAGCCTTGGATGAGGCACTTAATCCATAAGAATATTGTTTTTTAGATGCACCTGTTACATAGTGGCCCTTGTGAGTATATTAACGGTAAATCATGTATGTTAAATTAAAGTTATATTGTTTTTATGCCCTCTTACAAGGCACAGAGTACGGATTTGAGGATATATGTTTCAAATAATAAGAAAAAAAAGAGAGATAGGTCTTGATCAAGATAAATTGGACACTATTATGCCACAGTTAATGGAGAGAAGCAAGTTGATTAGGAGGCAAAGATATTATTGCCTATCTTGTTTCAAAGATTTTCTCTCACTCTCTTCTGAGCACCCCTTTTTCCTCTCATCAAATCTGGAAGATACAGAAGAGTACCCATTTGGATGTATTTCATGAAATAGTTGGTAAAGTGCACAAGGAAGGAAGGGTAGTAAGCAAAGTGTCTACCATGTGTTAGTGTCATGTGTATCTTGAACATGAATTCACTTAATTGCTCCTTCCACAATACAAAAAGAAAATACAGAGACTTAAGTAATTTGTTATTCCATGCCAATTAGTTAGGTGGTGAAAATATTTGCCCCAACATGTTTGCAGTAATGATGCTTGTGGAAAAGCTACTTAGAACCATCACATAAGACTCTGTTAGCAGACTGCATCTGGACATTCTCCTTGCCATCTTGATGATGTAGGTATTATATTTCAAGATGTTGTGAATCTTACCATGTGAATTTGATGAAAAAGCCTGCATGCTAAGGTTTATGGTATCTATCCATGTCATTATATATGAGTTTGGCTCTTTTCTGCTGACTGCTAATTAGTATTCTATGATGTGAGTCCATTCACTAGTGATGGACAAGCAAGTTGCCTCAAATTCCCTGCTATCATAACCAATGTCTTGGTGAGTATCTTTGCAAATATCTTACTACACAATATAAGCATGTGGGGCATATGCCAGGGAGTGGGCTTGCTGGGTTGTATGTAACATGTTGCTTGATTTTACCAGTTACTGCCAGGTTGTTTCTGGAATGGCTGTACCATACAGCACACCCACAGCAGTGCAGGCTGGTTCTTATGTTCTGATATCCTTCCCAATAATTTTTAAAATCTCACTATATTAATACTTTAAAAATTAAGTTTTTCTGTCTCCAAACTTTATGTTCTCATGATTTCACTAATATGTGGAAGATAAAAAACAAACAAAAAACAGAAATAAACCCTTAGATTCTGACAACAGAATGGTAGTTACGAGAGGAGAAAGGGGAATGGGAACTGGGTAAATTGGACAAAGGGGTCAATCGTATGGTGGTGAATGGAAAGTAGAATAATGCTGTATATGCAGATGTGGAACTATAATGCTGTACACCTAAAACCTTTATCGTTTTATAAACCAATGTTACTTCAATATCAATTAAAAAACAAATGATAACTTAGTCATCCAAGTTTTGAAGACACTCAAAGATATGCTTTTAAAGATGAAAAACATAAATACTCAAAAGTTCAGATATTACATTACTGTATCCAAGTTAAAAAATTACCTCATTTTTTTTGGTCCACTACTTTTGGGAGAAGAGAAGAACAGGGATACAGGAAGAGAGAATTTCGGAAACGTGTGGAATAGTGTGTGGAAGTGTCAGGGACACAGGCACATGCGCGCGCGTGTGCGCACACACACACACACACACACACACACACAAAGGGAGGAAGGAAGAGAGGTTATAAAATGAAAGTAAGCGTGAAACAAGAGTGACTTCATAACAAAGGAAGATGATTTCTTTCTAGAATATTGATTGGACGTGTGATGATAAGGGTAGGAGATGATGATGGCTGTGTTTAAAATGCACATGCATGTGTGGTATATACATGCATGGAATGAGGAGGGAGGCAAGACATTTGACCACCTTGTGCTTCATTGGGTTACTTGAGCCATTTCCATATGTAGAAATGAGCAAGGAAACCTTAATGCTTGTAAAGAGCAATAATTAATGCTGTTAACTGTTGTGTGTTTGGGGAGATATGGAAAAGGTAGAATACAATGATTGAATTAAGCATTAGGGTCATGTCAGCTTGACCAATTTCTTCTTTGCTTTTTTCCCTTAGAGCTAAATTGACCAGGTGTTGGACAAGAAACGTGTAACCAGAATCTCCTCCTCATCAAATATTATGCTTAAATTGCTAAGTGTGCCAGGTTTAAATAAATACCATCAAAACTGCTTGTCTAAAGCACATAAAATGTAGGTTTTTAAAAGAAATTAAGGTCTATTTTGTTTGGAAAATTTGTATTGAAAAATAGCAATTTCTCTTTTATCAATTTCATGACTGATTTAAGTGTAACTGTCTTATAAAAATCAGCAACAGGGAGTATGCATTATAGTTAAGTGATAATCTATGCTTATGGGAGAAACTGAGATTTAGACAACTGAAATCAGTGCTTAAAAAGAGTGGACATAATTGTAAATGAGTTACCCTGGCATATACACTGTGCCAACTTGACTTTCTTTTCCACCATCTGGGAACTGAAAATAAGTCCCAATTCTATCACACCCCTCCCCCCACATTAGTGCTATTGATGGAGCAACAGAAGTACTAGGAAAGTTCAAGATGAACTTTGATCATCACCCAGTTCCAACCACCACTGGGAGCAATATTCTCCTTGACTTTCTGTCTGTTCCAGTCTCTGCTTAAATATGTCCAAGGACAGAAATTCAGTTCATCCCCAGATAGCCTAGGCTACCTTTAGGCTAGAAATAGAAATATCTAACCTTTGCACTATAAAGCAGGCAGTTAGAATCCTCCCATTATCCTTTTACTGACTTTTTGGTGATGCAGAAAAAACATTACCACTTATGTTTAGTAGTAGCATTTGAAAAACATTTGTCCTTTCAATCCCAAAGGTTTCCTTTTGTAAGGGAAAAACATTTCCTAATTTCACATATCTCTATGTCATAGTTTGAAGTTTATTCGCAATCTTGGTCATTATCCTCCGGACACTTTGTTTTCTAATGACCCTCCAAGTTTAGCACTCAGAACCAAGGATAATACTCAAAGAATAAAACAATGAGAAAAATGGGAAATCTTCCAGAGCAAGATGGGATGAAGGATGTGGGTGAATGTACTTCTTGGGTATTAAATGTTTTTAGTGTATATTTAAAAATCCAAGATGGTTGCTATAAATATACAACTTAAACAAATTTAAAAATAGACATTAGTACTCATATTTGTGCTGCATACTATGCAGTTGACATTAGCAATAAAAAAGGTGCATGAGGGGGCTGGCAGATGGCATCACAATGCTGGGTAGCTTCCTGGGTCTCAGTTATTGGTTGCTGGGAAGAACTGGATTACCGCTGTAGGCAGGTGGGGTACCTTGGTGCCATGAATCTGGGGTGGAACATTGATGGGCACCTGATTCTGGACTAATTGCCTTATACTAATGGCAAATTTAAGAAGGATGGTTAATTAAATCATCCCTCTACACTTCCTTTTGTTGGTGCCAGCAACTCTCAGTTAAGTGCCTGCTCATCTAGAATAGCACAAATCTTCTAAATGGACAAAGAGGAAATCCATAGTGCAACTTAAGACTTTATGTTTCTGAGAATAACTTTGATGGTTCAATGCACATAGCATTAAACTTTATTCTGAAACTAGAGCACAGATTTATTATATAAGGATATAACTCAGCAACAGTTAGATGGATGAGACACATAGGGCATGATAGGGGGAAAGGCAGGGAGCTTCCAGGTTCTTTCCATTCATGCTATCCTCCCAGGACCTCCACATGTACACCAACCTTTCTCTTTTTTAAAAGAGAAAGTGATACAAGGTATAATTCAAAGGCTAAATTCCTAAAAAATTAGAGGACAACAATGAACTATCTATAGAACGTGGGAATGAAATCACAAGGTCAAGGACTTTTTGAGAACTAAGATCATCTGAAGGACTAAAAACAAGTTGGAAAGCATAGAAGGAAGCATAGTTTATGCCTGTTAACTCTTAATTGGATCCCTGTAATGTCCTCCTTGATTTTATTTTGGTTCCTCTTCATCTGTTTTTTACATTGCAAGAAAAGTGATTTTTTTTCATGCTTTTAGTTAAATTCCCCCAATGACTTCCCATTTTTCGTAGATCAACATTCTTAAGATGAATCATTAGTTCCTGCATGGTCTGCCTCACCCTTCCAGCTTCATCCTGCACCAGTTTCCTTGGCCCTCTCTATACTGACCTGTGTCTAGTTAGTAAGTCCTCCTCCCCCAGCTCCCAATGTGGGCCATTGCCTTGCTGTTCTTATATCTAATTAATTACCACTTAACAGTGAAAGTTAAGAGTCAGCATGACTGATTTGGAAATGAAGGTCCTGGAAAGCAGAACCTAGTAGCCAGTGACCGAGCCTTTGGCCCGGAGGAGCAGGCAACAAAAACAGAGAGATCAAGTGTCTAAGGAAAAAGAGTCTACCTAAGGAGAAAATGATCAGATAGGAAAATAGACTGAGGTTGGAGCAAAGGCCATGCTTATTTTCTGGTGAAAGAAGTGACTAAACATTTTAGCTGGGTTTTGGTTAGTTTTGGATGGAAGTCAAAAGTTCAAGGTACAGTCCAACAAATATTAACAATGTTTTATAAAAATGAATTTTTGAATGACAGACACTCTACAGTCTTACAACTTATTGATGGTTTAAAACCTGAGCTGCCATTAATCACATGGATGGAGTTGTAGTCAATATTAAATTCTACATGACTTGATTTGAGTGATTCTGATATTACTTAGTTGCTTATACTCTAGACCCTCAAATGCATTTCTTTGGGCAAACCATACCTGCGCAGGCATATTCTATAACCATCATGATTCTTGAGACCTGCCCGCCAATCCATAGCCTAACACTGTGTTTAGAGCATGGGAAGCTCTCCTATTTCCTTCCCACTGGTGATGATGAGAACACAGTGCTCTCCCAATTCAGAGAAAATGGTTAATTTCTATTTGTGGCCAGAACTCAGTGACAGGAGAAAACTGAGTCCTGGTGGGTGATGGAAAGGTTTAAGAGGCAGGAAGGGAGATTGGTGACTATGAATTGAGAAACAGAGGAGGCAGGTCATGCAGGATGAAGAATGAGTGTATCAGGCAGGTGGAGAAGCAGAGATAAGAAATAAAGACATTCGGTATTTTTTTCTTTCTGGCTTATTTCGCTGAGCACGAACCCTTTGAGCTCCATTCATGTTGCTGCGAATTGCGTGAATTTATCTGTTTTTGATGCTGAATAGTATTCCATTGTGTATTCGAATGGTTTCACTTATAGAAGGCATATAGGGGAACCAAACAAGAGACCAGGAGAAGAAAATAACAACAACAACAACAAAACCAAAACAAAAATCTAGCAGGCGACCAGAAATGAGAGACATTCAGTGAGGGAGGGGGAGAATAAAGTTTCAAAACGGGAAGAAAAGAGCACAAGGGATTATAGTGACCATTCACGGGTGAATTGGTGGTGGAAAACCCACGGGGAATACACATTAATGTAAAAGATATAAATAAAAATATATATTTATATAAAAAATAAAGACAACTCATTCTCTGAATTCCTGAAGTATATCCAGTTCCCACTTCCACTTCCGTGTGGAGGCCACTTACCTAACAAACTAGTTGGAGTTACATTTGGTTCTTTGCTCCCCAAAGCATCCTAAGTAAAATCCCACTCTTGACTGTTGGAGGAGGACTGCGTGGGCAGAGCAGGCCTACGCGAGGCCATTGCTTGCCCACAGAAGACTGCTTAGCCCTCTACTTGGAATGATGATCATTGTAGAAATAGAATGAGCCAATTACTTGGGACTGCTGGCATGTAAAGACTTGTTAAGTCATCTCAGGACACATTTTGGTGGTAAAAGGGAGGAGGCTTTTGATCATGCACAAAGCTCTCGAATATAACAAAAAGCAATCAGATGTGCATTGTATTCCTCTGTTTTTCCTTCTTTGGTTACTATGGCAGTGCGATCCCACTTTAAGGTGACTCCTTCCTGGACACTTTTTTATGTATTATAATTATGTCAAGTCTAGATAACAATGAAGCATCAGGATAGGAGGTCATTCTGTACTAACATCTCTATAGTGCTCTACAGCTTACAAAAGTGCTTTCACAGACATTATGCTATAATTTATGGAACTCATACTGTGTACTAGGCGCTCTATCATAGCTTTGTATGTAATAATAGCTCTGATTCCCACAACTAATCACAGAGGGGGGTATTCGCATCCTAAGGTTATAAATCAAGAAACTGAGGGCCACAGAACTTAAATGACCTACCTATGAATATTCAGATGCCAAGGTTTGAACCAGGTCCTTAGGCTGCAGTTGTCTCCTTTTGTTATATAATGATACTGTTCCCCTTCCTGTGTCTCACTCTTTTTTTTTTCATACGGATTAAAAGAATACACTTTCATAAAAAGATGCATGATTAGGTCAAGCTAATGGCAAGGGAAGTATTGAAAAACATTGAGAACTGTAAAATAGAAGTACAGAAAATTCCATGAAGTCAAGAGTGAAAGTATTAAATCAATTGTATTCAATCTTCTCTGGCAGAGGTGAGAAATGAGATCCTAATCAATTTTAATTTAATTGTGTTATTTAACAAATCCAACTAATATTTATTGAATACTTGTCTACTCCATGCCAGGTATTATCTTAGATCCTGGAGATAGAAGTTGAAAATACACTTTATATCCATTGGACTCTCGAACCAGTTGGGAGACAGATTTAAAAACAACACCCGTAGAGTCTCTTACAAGCACTCAGGGAGGTAAGATATTTACAGTGTGCAAGAAGAACTTCAGTAAAGTGTGTGTAAAAGGTCTGTTGTTGCTTGAGGGGCCTGTAGCTCAGGGATGCTGATGGGGTCCCCAAAGAGGTAATAACTGGGCTGGGGTGCTAAGGATGAGTAAGAATCTGTTAGGAAAATTAGACAGCATTGTGAGCATGATAAAGACCATTGTTTATTCTCTTTGCTTTAAGAATTCATGTGAAGGAGCAGAGTTTAGAATTTTCAGAGCTGGGTCCTTCACCAGCATGTGAACTCATATTTTTTCTTGGAATGAACATGGAGTAGAGAAGGGAATTGAGCTGCAATGGAAGGTGCTTGTTTTAATTCTGTCACTATAGAATTTCTTGTCCGGAACTTATCCTGTCTTGCTGCCCTTCTACATATAGGTTTGTATACGCATACTCATCTTTTTGGGGTTGTTTTTCTATTTGCTCTTGGAAAAGGAAGTATAGCACTTTTTGTGACAATATATAATCTGAGAAGGCACTAGATTTCTGATTACATTTCTTATTTTCTTACCACAATTAATCAGTATTTCATTACTAGCTATCACATTATGTGTGTGAAGCTTAGATATATCTTTGTTTACATGTTTGACTTCCATACCATCTGTGTGCTCCTTAAAAATGCATTGTTTATGGTTTTTTCAATTGTTGTTATGCAGTTGCTGCTTCCAGATGGAAACATATACCATCAATATACTTCATTAGAAATTTTAATTTAATTATGGAGTTCACAAATCAGCAAATAAATGGTCAATTAATATTTCACAATTTAAAATAATTGCATTGCTGCATATAATACAGAAATGCTCAGCAGTATCTTTTTTTTTTAAGATTTATTTATTTATGCATACAAGCTGGGGTACAGGCCAGAGGCGTGGGGTGGCGAGAGGGTTCACCAGAGACAGAGTGGGGAGCAGAACAGGCAGATCAGAAATACACTGCTGAGGGGAGCAGTGGGCGAGGCAGGAGAGGTCCACGGCACCATGTGGGATTCTCCCTGGCCGGGCGTCGAACTCGTATCGCGTGCTGCTGACAGTTCCACAGTGCAGTGTAGCATCAGTAGTATCTTGTTGCATACTCCAAGCATCGCCTAAAGAACATTTATTCATATCAGAATAAATATTGGGTAGTATAAAATCTCTAGAACATCAGCACGAACTTCGTGAATTCTTCAACACTTGCATTTTCCAGATCAGTGAAGATTTTCAATGTAATATTGACTTAATGTGACATGTTTTAATAAATGTATTAACAGTTGGTGACTAAAGAGTATGTGAATTGATTTGTCCATTTGCCCAACACATTATAGGTCAGGCTACCAAATGCATATAGATTGTACATTGATAAAGACAGGATGCTTTCTAAATGTAAAGATTACATGTGTTTTGGCCAACATAGTGCAATGGGAACTGTTCTCTAAAATTATAACTGAAGTCATTAGAATATGTTATTCCTTTTTAAAGTAATTGATTTACATAAAGCCTTAGGAAAATATTGAATGCTTCATGCAAAACCAAAGTCACAGGAATGTTAAAGGTGAACAGGCTCTGATAACTCACACAGAGTTTGACACACAAAAGTCACCAGTACAACCATATGCCTCTGAGGTGGCGTCATACATGAATAAGCACCTTAATTGGTAAATATAGTTAAGATCTGAGGATACTTCATAGTTGGTCATTCTGTAAACAACTGATCATGTCAGACTTTAGTTTCCTTTGTTCAGTGTGTCAAGAGAGAAAGCAATACAAATATATTTGCCTTTTGATGGATTTTATTTTGTCCCTGATGGCATTAACACAACAAGAATTGGGTAATAAGGTAGTACCAACTTAACATCTATCCACCTGGGTTGACATTGTCAGTGCATCACACTGGATTAGTATTTTTTTTATCACTATCCTGGATAACGCAATTATGAGCATTATCAAATTTGCAGACAGCACCACTTCGGAAGGGCTTAACACCTCAAAGCTCATACACAATGAGGGCAGTGTAATCTTTGGAGTCAAGAAGCTCGAGAGCAGTTCAAAATCTTCTTCAATGACCTGACAGTAGTCTGTGGCTTATTAAATCAAGAAAGTACAGGGTGATACTTTCTGTAGGACCCATTGAGTTTTAAGAATTACTTGGATGACATTTTGTTCCAACTCAACAGGTTTGCACTAACCAATACCTAATAGACAACAAAGCATTGTCGAACTCTCAAACTGGCTCCAGGATATTGGCTGTGATTTTGTAGGCCGATGAAAATCTCTTCTTCATCACTATTCATTTCCTTCCTAATACTTTGTCTTAAGTAGTAATTACATATTTGTTGAATTTGCTAGTTCTATAAGCACAGGGACTATGCCTTAAAAAAAAATATCCATATACTCCCAGTATCCAACACTTAATGGATTGTCTGTATTTTTTTTTAAGGATAAATGAACCACATTTATATTTACTGACTCTTCCATAGAACTCTGCAATACATCTTCATCAAGGATTTGAACCTGAGCTAAGCAGCCACTGGGTTCAGACACTGGGCTCATCCTTTTGCAGAGTGGGAAGCACGCATGAATCTGCATCCATTTCACTGAATTCACATGCATAGGAGGCAGTGGAATGAAATATGGTCCCGATGCTTTCTGTGTGTAGCACCATGATGGACCCAGACAGGGAGAACTCACTTCCTTGCAGCCTCTGGAGATATGTGGACACATTAGGTACATCACACAAGTGGATGAGAGACACTCACCCTATTGCTCACAGAGCTACTCTGGCACCTCAAGGGTTAGCATCTTGGGAGGGTACAGGTTTCACAGACATGGATACTGGCATGAGAGAAGTGATACCTGTGACAGATGGGACATGTCCAGTGAAGTGGACATCAAGTGGAGGACAGAGAAGAAAAAGAATGTGGCAGAATATGCATTTCATAGACTGGTTCTTGATCCCAAGAAACATGGCATCTGTACCCATATATTCAAGAAGTCTGAGGAGGCATAGGTCAAATTTCTGTAACCTTTAAAATATTTTTTTTAATATTTTGCTACCTCATTGGCTGGTAACCTTTACTTAATTTGGCCAACTGACATGTTTAGCTGTATCTAGTTGCCACTCAAGCTTCTAGCGCAAAAGAAATTCTGGGTTGGAGATTCCATGAATCATGGCAAACTCATTCCTAATTCATCACGTGGATATTTGGAAAGGAGAATCGATAGCCCTGGATTCATAGTCAAAAAAAAAAAACTGTAGATTATGACTGTGAACCTCTGTCCTTGAGAGCAAGAATTACGTCTTACTCCTGTGTACTCAGGACATAGCCCCATGTCTCCACAGAAGAGATGCTCCAGAAATATTTGTTGAACAATGTTTTATTTAACTTTGTAACCCTGACAGGGCAGAGTACACATAAGTCGACTGTTCAAAGAAAATCATTATCTTCATGGAAAAAGAAAGAAAAGAGAGGACCTCAACAGATCTCGGAATGCAAGTTTTCTGAATCTTTTCCTCCCATAATTTATGTTCCCATCTCTCTCCTCTCCACTCTAACAGCTGCTGCTCTGACCTGCTCCCACCTGTGGCCTTGAAGACAACATGCTACCTGTCAGCTGGGTTCATGTCACAGGCAATGCAGCCTACGCAGGGAACATTCTGAAATGTGTTCAGTGTCTTTTCCTGTAGGCGCCATTGCTGTATTTAGAAATTGAATTGTGTGAGACATACTCGCTGTTTGCAGACCAAGATCCCTGACTTGGGGCCGGGGAAGACCCCTAGCAACTGCCCTGTGCTTTGCCCACCCTCAATCATCCAAGCCGACATCTCTTGTTAACTTGATTTTTTTTTTTTAAGATTTATTTATTTATGCATACAAGCTGGGGTAGAGGCCAGAGGCTTGGGGCAGCAAGAGGGTTCACCAGAGACAGAATGGGCAGCACAACAGGCAGATGGATAGAAATACACTGCTGAGGGGAGCAAAGGGCGAGGCAGGAGAGGTCTGCTGCACCATGTGGGATTCTCCCCAGCCGGGCATCGAACTCGCATCGCTGCTGCCAACAGCACCACAGCGCAGCTCTAAACTGCTGCGCCACCAGGGAGGCCCAACTTGATTCTTTTCTGAGGAACGCCAAGCATTTGGGACATTAAAGATGGTCTGATTCTAACGGTTGCTGTGATATGTTTCTGTAATTTTTTTTGATGTGCTCCTATAATTAGATAATAATTTTGAAAGATAAAGACTGAAATCATTACAAAATCCTTATATTTCATTGACCTTGTCAAGCCTCTAGTATTTTCATAAGAATTGTGGTCTATTTCCTGCCAAAGTTGTAATGGTGTTACACAGCCATCATGGTTGGTCAATGGGAAGGACACTCTGGGGTGTATGCTGCGTGGCAATGGAATACACGGACAGTCTTTCCAGAAGGAACATGCTCAGGGGTTCATTGGGACTCAGTGATTGACCAGGAAGTGGTTTTATTTTCTTCCTAGTGACGTCAGTGTTCAAACAGTGGTGCCATTCCAAGTTATAGATGTCATGCTTTGCTCTGAGATAAGGCTTAAATAAAGATTTACTCTTTCCTCATTCTTAGTGTCATGGTATTTTGATTTAATTAAATGGAAAGGTCTTTGTTCCAATTGAAGTTTTGCTTACTTAAAACATTCCAAGTAAGAATACTGTCATATATTACTTTTCTTGAGCAAGATGTGTTAATACAGCCAATTAATTCATTTATCCAGTGAATGGACATTTATTGAGTGCCTACTGTGTGCCAGATCATTTTCTCAGCCCTGGGAATATGTTCATGAACAGATCTTTAAATAGGTCCGAGTTCTTCCATTCAGGTTTATTCTACTAAATTAAGTTTTACTTGCTGGTGCTAAGAAAGTAGATTCTTATATCATAATGGGACTTTGGCTTTGTTTTCTTATTGTTTACTGTTCCTGTGGAAACATTGCCTCAATTATATCTTAGGTTTGTGTCTCCCCTTCTTTTATTTTCACTTTTCTCTTGCCTTCCTTATTTATTTTATTTTATTTTTTTGTCTTGGCAATGTTAGTCACAACATTAGTGTCACCAGCACATAAAAGACAGTGACTGACAATTTAATAACAGGGAATTAATTGAGATGTCACTAGGAACTAGAAAAACAGGAAGTTAGAGGCACAATTGCATGGCCATCTAAAAGTGGAGCTCTGCCTGCGCTTGTTAATTTTTTTTTCTTTTTTTGCAGTTTGGTGATCTGCACATTCAGAAAGTATTAAGGGATACACTTACTGTATTAGCTAAGTGATAAATGGTCCTGCTGATGCAGGAGCTGTTAAGTGGAAGGGCCATCAGATTATTCCTTTCTGAGATTCTCCTATCTTGAATTTACCTGTCAATTAATATCTACAGACACAGGCATCTTTCCTGACAGAAAGCATGTTCTATGGGGAGATTGACAGGGACCAGGCTTGATATTATTTGTAGATGTTGCTTTTGTGGAGGTCCCTGCACAGTGGGGGAAAGCAGCATTGCTACAATTTGCAGCTTTGATTGATTCTGAGAAATCTCCAAATAATCCCTGACTATGCAGGTGGTATGCAAACATACCTTTTCCTGATTTTTTGTTGCACTATATCATCCCCTTCTACTCTTCCTTCCCTTCGTCCCTTTATTACCTCTAAAGTACATCTGCAAGGTTGCTAATTATTTTCAAGGAAGATTAGCAGCAGAATGCTAGGCTGTGTGTCTGCCTCCTGGGGCAATGTGGCCAGTAGAGACAAGCAGGTGGAGAGCAGAAAGTCCATGGCTTGAGAGGCCCAGAGGGCCCAGAGGTGATGCCGGCAAGATCAGCGACTAGATTGACCCCTTCTGTGCAACTGACACTGCTGACGTCAGTCCTTCAACCACTGCAACAGTCAAACGGACTTAGCAGAGGGACACGGTTCTTACACAAACTAGTAGTGATGCTTGAAGTTTATACTTTTTTATGATCACAGGTTTCTTTTGTTATTGTGTTTTTGTCCCTGTTTAGTTTGAAAGCTGCTTCAGGGTTTGGACTCTCTTACTGTTCTCACATTTCAATAAACATAAACTAAGCTCTTGCCAAGTGTTCATCATAAGAGGGAGAAAATGAATCAGTTCCTGCCTGTTTTCTTCATTTATTTACTTGTTTGCATTCATTCAATCAACAAACATGTATCGAGCACCTACTTTATGCCACTCATTGTTAGAGGCATGGAGATATAGCAGCGAACCAAAAAACCTCAATATTTCTGTTGTAATATTCTAGAGGAGGGAGACAAAAATAGAAAAAAAACACATAGAAAGCGTTAGGGAGAAAAAAAATTGAGGAATGGGAGGTTATAATTTTAAACAAGGTTGTCAGAAATGATTTTCTGGGAAGGTGATATTTACACACAAAAAATGAATAACTATGAGTATTTCTCATTCTGCCTGGAATGTATTACCCCCAATCTCCATGGCAATTCCTACCCTACTTGCCCTATAAAACCAAGCCCCAGTTGTTGTCAGGTTTATACTTATATTTAAAAAGTATATTTTTACCTGAAATTCCAATTTGACTGGGTTTCCTTTGTTTTATCTGGCTCCTTTAGTACCCAGTATCTCCCCAAGCTGGAAATTTTCATTTCTCCTATGAATTGCCACACCACGCTCTTCTCTCAAGACACACCCTCTGTGGCATCACGCTTGTGTAGAGACAGGTTTCTCTCCTTTTCCCTGCTCTAAGCACACAGAAGTCAAGTCTTTTCTAACTCATCTCTTTATCACCAGGACAGGTTGCAGAGAACGGCACTTAGTAGGTGTACACATATTTGTTTAATGGATGCACAGGTGTGCATGTAAACTCTGAAATGAGAATGTTTGCAAAATAGGCAAGTTCTTTAGGACCCCTGCCTTTTCCTGAAGGCAGAATTATCTGCCGCCCAAAGTTTGTGTTTCCTAAAACACTCAGTAGGCTTGTGAGTGTTCCAGTTTTCTGTTTCAATACACTCTTCTGTTGGAGTCTGGGCCACACTTGTTCAGCACATAGTGTTTAGGTTGCTTTCACCCAAAATGCTCACTAACAGAGTTTGGGAGACTTGCCTGCTGAACGGAACTAGATGCCCGGATGCTCTGCCATTAGTCTGAATTTCCAGTGCGGGATCTTTGAGGGCTTGGATTTCTTTGGACGAGAGAGCTCTGTAAGGTTACTCAGTCTCAACCAGTCTGGACTCTTTCTCTGCTGTTTTCACACAATTTGTGTTCATTTATATGGAAAAAGGATTCCACATCCAGAAACTAATCTACCCAATCATGCTGAATTGGAAGGTCCTACATTTGGACAGTGGGAGGTGACTGTGACAGGAAGCGTGTGTCTTCTCGCCCATTCCAGACAAATGTCAGCCCCTGTCATCACTTGCTCCGACAGTCTGTCTTCCCGGAGCTCAGCCCTTTTGAGGGCTCTGGGGGGAGGTCACATCCTAGTCCCTCCCACAAGTGTCCTGGGCAGCTTCCTTTGTCTGCTACCTACTTGTCACCATTACATTTGCTTTCTGTCTCTTCAGAAATTTGTTCAAATCCATCATGCTCAGTGTCCTTCATCTTCTTATTTCTTGCTGTACCTTTACACTTAAAAATCTTTTAGGTTTATTGAGGGGTTCCCTGGAAGGCAGAATTAAGCCTGCAAGTTCATTTTGCTAACATGCAGATGTCCTCAATGCAATGTGAGGTGCTCTATGAGATGCCCTTCTGCCCGAAAATATTTTTTAAGTCCACCCCATCCAATCCTGCTGTCCTCTGGGAGTAATGACGTTTTATTTAGAAACCATCCTGAATCATGTAGTGGGCATGAACCTGCTGGCACTCATTCAGTGATTCTGTGTTTCTCTTCACAACTCTGCCATGTGGATGGCTTGGAACTAGCCATGGTGGCAGTATTTGCATCACAGGAAATGGCGACTGCCATAAATGTGGTTTCTCTCTCTCCTCCCCCTATCCATCCCCGGTAGCGTAAATGAAATGACCAGGATTTTCCATCCTCCCGCCATTAACATCAATGATCGACACCTGTGGTCTTACCTGGGTGCCTGATGGCGGCACCTGGAGTATGGCGTGGACGTGTGTAAGTGGGCACACCTGAGCTGGAGATTGAGCTTATAAGGGTGAGGTAGCAGAGGCCTGGTGCCGTAGTGGAAAGCATCAGAGAACAGTAGAGACCAGCAAAGAGACTACAGGGACTTGCAAGGGGGCCCAAGTTGCTGTCTCCCTGCTGGCTTGTCTCCCCTAACCTGAGGATGATGTCAAAGGCTCCAAGATTCTCTTTCAAACTGCCTGAAACGAAGACGAACCTACCTGGCCTGGAATGGTTGCAGAACACACCCCAACTGGTGAGCTGGTTTAATGGCATATCTCTGAATATATCCTGCGCTAAGGGGGTGAGTGTGGGATTAACCCCATCTCCAGAAACATGTGGGCACTCATTATACCTCAGCAGAATTACTTTTGCAGCCTCACTAAGTGTCCCCTTGAAAATCAGGGCGGTTCGGAAAGCACATGGTCAGGTTCAAGACAGGGAGGTTTCAGTGCAGAAAGTCAGGCTGTGAAGGCCTAGAGCCCAGCATATTCCTAGAGCTGTTTGGTGAGCACCAATAAGAACAGGAATTGCTAAAAGGGAGGGTACAAGGTGCCAGAGTGAGCTTCAAAGTCAGCTGGGGGTTAGAGGATAGACAAGGATAGTATTTGATGCAAAGGCAGAAACTTTGCTTTTTCTTTCTTTAAGGAGCTGACCTTGCTGTAGCTGGGGTGAATCATTTATTTCACCCTCTTCTTTCCCCCCAACAGGGACCTGACACATATGCTCAACTACTAGGAACAGCCGCAAGTGCAAACACCTGCTGGCAGCGCTAATTACCTATCGCCCCCCAGGATGAGGGCATTGGTTTAACACCTGGGCAGAAGTAGCTGACGGGTAGAACTCGAGAATGTTGGCTTTGCAGTTATTGCAGATACCTGGGTCATTAATCAGAGAAATAGAGCTTTGTACCTGGGAAGCAGGACCAGAGAGAGTCTTTTACTTTCGATTAGCGGGTGTTTGTTGCAGAAAGAACATAAACAGATTTCTTTCACTTTCTGGCAGCAGAGAATGTTCATACCTTGGAAGAGCCTGATGTAAACTCATTTGTATTTCGGTGAAAATTGTTGCCTGAAACCTGAATGAAAGGTGTACTCGCCAGGTTTTCTCCCCTATAAATGACCTTAGTATTTCCGTGTGATCAGACTGTGCATCTGTTTATTTTAAACGGAGTCTCTTTGATAATGTAGCCAATGCAGTAAGTGTTAAAAGGTTTCTGGAGAACACCAACAATTTTGCTTTCCTGTTTACTATGCCCTGAAGACTTTTTTGGTGTCTCTAATTTATTTGTTCTTGGAGGAATAACAACAGTTAAATGTTTTGCGTATTGTCTAAAAGCCATTGTGTCAGACACTGTTCCATAAAAATGAGCTCACTTAATTCTATGTGGAAGGACTCTCCACCCTTCACCCAATTTACCAAAGGGAAACTGAGGCTGAGAATACTTAAGAGATTGATTAAGGCCTAGCCTCTTTCCATTGTCTGGTCTGCCTGGCCCTTTTGCTGCTTTTGAAGTCTTGCAGAGACAACGTGCAGTAGGGGGCTCTCTTGAGGCTTATTCCAGGAAGCGGGGCTTTGGCATTTCTTCTGTTTTGACCATCACCCCTCAAACTTTTCTCATTCAGTTGATTTGTGACCAGGACTTCCTCTGCTATGGGTCAGTCATGTGGCCTGGGCTTTCTGGGAAGAGAACAACTGTTCAGTGTTCCAGAGCTAAAGTCCACTATCATCCCGAGCAGGGGAATTCCATCAAGATCAGATCTGTATTTCAAGCTTATATGATATTATTTTTCTGGTCCCATGTGTATAATTCTTTATTAATATTATTTTATGCTAGGCTGTGTATGTTAGTTTGTCTGCCTTGGAGATATTTAAAAGGGCTTTTGAAGTTATTTTAGAATAAAGAAAAATGAGAAATTCTGTGTCTTCTAATCACAAACCTGAATATGATTTCCACTTTCAAGATAATGTAAAAAGGAAGTTATTTCATCAAGGCAGCATGGCTAGGTAACAGAAAGCAAAAATAGCCCTTTCAAAAACAATTACTCTTCCTGAGTAGTTTCTCTAATGAAGATAAAACCTAAAAGGAAGTACGGTTGTTAACAATTGTTGCCTTTTGAAGTGATAACTTGAATTAAGTTTCCTTGAAGCAAATGTTAATCACGCAACTTCTATTTAAACATTTAAAAATCAGCACCAAACTATAATTTTAGGAAAGAACAGGGGTTTATTTAAACTCTGTATTCAGTGAAGTTGAAGAGATTTAAAATGGACTTCTGTAGAAGTCCCCTTCTACAGGAGATATCTAGAGCAGTGAAATTGCTTTGTAAGATGCTGTAGTGATGGGTACATGTCATTATACATCTGTCCAAACTCATAGGATGTACAGCACCAAGAGCAAACCCTCAGATGAACTATGGGCTCTGGGTGATGATGACATGCAGGTTTATCAATTGCAACAGAAGATGCACTCTGGTGGGAGGTGTTGATAAACGCAGTTGGGGAGGCACGTGTATAGGCAGGAGGTGTATGATAAATCTGTTTAACTTCCTCTCTACTTTGCTGTGAACATAAAACTGCTATAAAAATGGTCTTAAAAAATAAGTCAAAGTAAGACAAATTGCATTGAGTAGTGCTTTCCCAAATGTGGGGTGAAAACAATTGCACGGGATGCCTGTTAATAATGCAGGTTTCTAGCCTCCCACCCTGGACTATTGAACCAGAATCTTTGTTTATTGCGTTGGAGAATCTGGATTTTTAGAAAAAATTAGGAGTTTCCCCCCCCCCACACACACACTTATGTTTGAGAGTTATTGGATTAGAGGAAAAAGACCTAAGCTTTATTGCCTGGCAGACTTTAATCTTGACTGTCATTTTGTAGTATTATGATCTTGGGCAAATACCTAGCTTCTGGGTGTTCCGTGTTCCTCATCTATAAAACGAGAACAATACTATTTTCCTGGAAAGGATATCAGACTTAAATCTGCCTATTACTGGACCTGGCATATTGTAAATACACTTAACACATGACAGCTATTACTACTCATGCATCACCATGGTGAAATAGTCTCTCGATGCCAATGGATAAATTCATAACAGGTCATTGAACACTTTCCATCTATTAACTTTTCAAGCAGTTACTTGAAGTAAAGGAAGCAATTGCTCAACTAGAGTTGAGTTACTTCAGAGATGTCTTCCTTGAAGCTGCGGGCAGCTGTGACTTGAGGGGTTTTGTCTCCCAGAACAGTGCTTCCTAACCCCCCAAAACTCCTGGGTGCTTATTTTATATGCAGCTTCTGGGACTCCATACCAAGCTTGCCAGATCAGAATACTGGAGAAGCAGAACATGTATATGACATGTGTATGTACAATAAGCTAAGCATAACTTAGGAATCTAGTGAAGATTTCATCATAGACTAACTTTGGGAAACCACAACCCAGAGTACATAAATACTTTATTTTTCTGATATTTCACTCTGTTCTTCCTTTCATGCAAATAGTGAGCCCAGGGAGTATGATTTCCGCTGGCAGTGGCAGTGGTAGTAGTTGAAGTCCTGGTGATGGTGGTTAACAATTTCTGTGCCCTTCCCATGAACCAGGCATTGCTCTAAACTTTCAAATCATTGACTCTTTACTCCTCATAGCAATCTTCAAAGACAGATATGAAATGTATCTACATTTTACAGAGAGAAAACTAAGGCACAGATGTTAAGTGCAGAGCAGATTTGGGAGTTCTTCATCCTGAGCTATCCTGCGTTTGTTGGGCTCATTAAAGGGAGGAATATGAGAAGGGGAATAAGGTACAACTAGCTCCTGCATATTCAAAGCCAGGGGGCTCTACAGTCTTTTTCCAGTTGGGACGAGGATAGGGCGAGGCCTGGCGAGCAGTCTGTGTCCTGCAGCAGCACTGTGAGGCAGTCGGGGATGGTTTGGACACATGCTGCTCGGTGTCTCCTCCTAAGCGTGACTGAGAGTTGAGAGAAACTGGTCTCCAGGCTCCGAACCACATGCCTGTCGGTAACACAGGATGTTCCTGCTTGGATTCTTCTAAAATGTCTCAGGACTTGGAGGCCACTTCTCGGAGCTCCAGGACCAAAGTCTTCTTTTCTTAATCAAAATTTAGAAAAAAAAATTGCCACTCCCTTTAAAAAAATTGACAGGTATTTTCATATTCAGTGGAAGATAAATACACAAATGCTTCTCACTAACTTTTTATTAATGGTTGCGAGAGGGAACCAGGAAAGGGCAGAAGCCAAACCTAATGAACACAGTCCCACTGCAAAAGGGCCAAGACACACAGGTTTTCAGCCTGGATGATGTACCTGGAATTGTAACTGACTCTCCATCTCATCGACCCCCTAGATCAAGTTATCCTTTTTTATTCATTATCTCACCAAACTTCTACAGTCCCCAGTCTTCAGATGCTCTGGGAAATGGTTCTCTACCATGAGTTTGCAGCAGAATTTCCTAGAGGTCTCAGTATCATTGTGGGCCCCAGGCCTGGAGTAGGTCTGGACGGGAATGAGAATTTGCATTTCTAACAATTTGCTGGGTGTGACAGACGCTGCTGATACAGGGACCACACTTTGAGAATCATGACTCTGGTAGACAAGGCCTGAAGATATAATTCAGGTGGACACAGTGGTCACCTATAGGGGGAAGGAGACACCAGATAAAATAGAGTGCTTAGTTAAGTTTGAATTTCAAATATGAGTACTTTTTAAATGTATGTATGTCCCAAATACTGCATGGGTTAGAATTGTACTAAGAAACTATTTTTTGCTTGTCTGAAATTCACTTTTACCAGAGTGTTTTTGTATCCTGCATTTTTCTTTGCAATCCTGGCCACTCTATTTCAAGGGCATAATGTTTGTGAGTTTCCTGAAAGCATAATAGCTATACCAGCGACTAAGGCCAGCTTCTTAGGTGTTTTCCCTTCTACCACCTAGCACATAGGCTCCAGAAATGGATCTCCCCACACTGAGATGGTTCCTGCCTGTCCCAGCCCTGCTGAGACACTCAAGACCTGCTGAGACACCTAAGATCTACCTGCTTACTTGAGTAAATCCCAGAGTGGATTGCCTGATGTTCCTTGAACTTACAATTGCTGTGTACCCTCAGGGAGTATTCCTCTTCTGTATCTTAATCTTCCCATCATTTAATAGTAGGAATTTCAGGCCAAGACAGGGTTGCTGGTGGTAGCCACAAAGCACAGAGCGAGCTTCCTACTTTTTTGGTGCCATGACTTGGGCGAGGTGTGCAGCTGAGAGGCCTCCTTACCAGCTCAGAGAAGCACAGGGTTCTACCCATTGAGCAAGCCAACCTGGTGTCTTTGTTAGGCAAGATACATGTGAATCAAATACAGGGTATAAGTGCTTTATCTAGGCAAGTTAAGGATGACAATTATGTTTAATTTTAAAGTTCATTATTGCTCTTATACAGGCATTTCTGAAGTTGACAAACTTACTTGCTAGGATGTGTCTACTTCTGAGTATTGTTCCTAAGAGTATCAGATTTCTTTGGCATTGAATATAATAAAAATGACAGTGGTGAGAGCAATAATGAAATTGTTGGCTGGAGGTCAATCTTAGGAGACTTCAGTCTCACTGTGTTTAAAGTTCCAGCATTTATCATTCACTTCTGGTCATTTCCAAAAGGAACATTGAATTAGAACTCGCAGCCCAGGATCTTATGACTGCAGAGTTTCTGTCTTAGAATGTGCTGTAAATCTCCGGAGTGACTATTTAGAAGGACAAAGAGTACTCTTCTTACAAATACTGTCATTCTATTTCCAAGATCAGGATCTTGAAGTGTTTTTCCAGTAAGGCAGTCCTATTTCTAGATATTCTAATAGAGCTAATTGGAAACCTCAGACTTTATTTTTGTTATGCTCTTAAGAATGAAGTCCTGTTAAGTATTTGTATTGTTACTCAAGACCTTCCCTTGTTTGAAAAACAGATGTTAGAAGAGAATGCAATCAGAAGTGAGAAGAGATGACTATAACTGAGAACAAATATTTATTTTCACTTGTTATTGGCTGTGTAACGAGTGTCTTCCCATAATAAGTCGGCAATGAAAGAACAGTCAAATAATAAATGTGTCTGTTGTTTGTGTGCAGGAATGTTACTAAGCCATTATTAAAAGTGGTATGTATTTTTGAATGTTTTTCCATTAGTCTTCATATATTTGGGCAAATCACTCATAGACTGTTGCCTCATCTTTCAGGTAACCAGTAGTAGGCATCTACACGAGAGATAGCCAAGATTTTCTGGTGTTTTCTATGGTCAAGGAAAAGGGCCAGATTTCTTTCCCGAAAGAGGAAGGAGCCCATTTTCTCTGCCTCACTAGTGTTGTGCTTTGTATTGCTTAGCACATCCTGGAACATTATGTGGTAGCAAATAATAGCAAAGATAGGGATGGCAAAGAATTGGAGAGTTTAGTGTCAATTGAAATATATTCTGCTTTTTTTTAACCAGGAAAAGCAATCTATTCTATTCTTGCTATACACTCCATGTGCTAACAGAAGACCAAATAAAGCAGTAGGAAAAAACAGTAGTCAGTTAATGAGTTTTCTATTTACATTCCAAACCAACAAGCTAATTTTTTGTGTGTTTGTTTGGCTTAACAGATTGTGTTTTAATTACAAGTCATTAGCCTGTCATTGATAAATGAAACCGCTTGGATTTCATACATATTTTTGAATATTATATAACTCATTTAACATTTTAAATATACAGAAATAATACCTAATTTAGGTGAAATACTTGGTTTAACTGATAGTATGTGAATTATGGATAACCCAGCCTTTGATTCAATCCAGTAGATCATTAAGGAGTAGAGGATACATGGGGGGGTCTCCAGAATCAGACTGTCTTTATTCAGGTTCTGATTCTGCCATTACTAGTGCATGACCTTGACAAGTTACCTAAGTTCTCCGTGCCTCAGTTTCCTGAGTAGTCAATGAAGGCAATTTTATTACCAATGTCTTGGAGATGTTTCCAGCAGTGACATAACACATGTCAAGTACTTAGTACAGCGTGACCACTCAGCAAATATCAGCTTCAAGCAAAATAAAATCAAACAAAATTCGAACTCTGATATACCTGAATGGATTTCTTATTATATTTTGCCATGACTGCATGAAGTAGAAACTATTTTGGCTACCTAATGAAAATTAATCAACAAATATTTGAATAGCCATATCTTGAACACTGATTAGGGATTTGTTGGATACCAATGGTAAATGTATTAAGAGCATATTTAATAAAATCAAATACCGCTTATACTTTAAGTCACCCTTCAATAAAATATTCCTATTCTCCAAGGCCATAACAAGAGTAGTACAAAAGAAATATAATGTCATTTGGGTGCTTCATTAAAAATGGTGTTACTACCTTTGCTGTTTTCACATTTATTAATAATAAGCTTTAGCTTTTTAAAAAAATTTGGAGGTCTATTGTTTTTAGACTTGGGCCGTAATACCAACAAATCATTGAAAAACCAGTAAATGGAACAGAGCTGTCTTCAAGGATGTGTTTTCTAGGGCCTGTCTTCCTCTGCTGCAGCAGTGGTGACTCTGAGTATGAGAAGGGGCATGGAAGGAAATCAGGCAAGGTGGATGTGTGGTAGTGTCAGTGGTAATCTGGGTGGTTGAAGCACTCAAGTCATTAGTGAGGTCCTGGCTTCATCAATGTTCTTTGACGAAGTCCCCAGTTTCTATGACCAGAGAGGTCCAAGAAGATGAGGGTGTGGAGAGGAAGACAAGGGAGCACACAGAACAGTGAGTCTCCTCTTGCCTATTTGCTTTCCCGCTGTACTACAGGAATGTGGAAAATTTTTTAACTGCTTTGATGTCACTAATCGGAATGGGTACTCATTCATACTCCAGTAGGCATTTGTGGATAGAAATGAAGCCCTTACCTTGGTGGTTTCGACTTCCACAAGGATCTCTATATAAGCTCTGAACATTCTCAAAAATGATCTCCGCGAAAGTAAAATGTGTATTTGCTGGCTGACTTATTCTGTGAATTGATTTGATAAAATGGATTCCAGTTTTATCTTTGTACAGACTAGAGAAAGAAATTGAAATGCATTGCATCACATCCAACACACAAGTCTGGACTTTCCCCCATACTCACAGAAGTATGTGCTTATTGTGTCTTGTACTGATTCATCTTGTCTCTTTTTGTTCTATTAATTGCTGATGTCCTTCCTTTTGGCTATTTCCAAAATTTAACTGAGCTTGCTTTGTCTGCTTCTTTACATACTAGCACATATCATGTCATATTTTACAGAGGGACCATAATCAAACACTTAATATATATGTTCTGTATGCAGAGCCCTTTCAGAATATCTTATGTATGTTACCTTATTTAAGTTTTGTCTCAAGAATATATATATAGCGATTCCTTTCACTCACAGTCAGAATCTGAAACTCAGGACATTTAAATTCTATGTTCATGGTTAAACACCTAGTGAGTGGCAGGTACACATTCAAAACACATTGAGTTCATCTCCAAAATCTATGCTCCCTTACTAGGCAATGGTGAATTAAGAACTTTGCCTTTTGAGTGCTCAATCATCTCATATAGAATCCAACACTGCTTTCATATTATTTGGCTGTCTTTCAAGCCAATGCTATCTTCCTATACTCTGTCAATTTCAACATTATTCAAATCACGATAACATAACCTCGGCACAAATTAAGATTATTTTTCTATATTCCACAAATATGTATTATTATGCTGATATTTACAGTATAGTGCAAGGCATACACAGGACACACAGAAATAAGCCATTAGTTATAACCTTAAGAGTTTCTATTTTAACGGCAAGGGGATGAACATAAGATCTGCATACAAATCTATATATATGATGAGAGGATGAAAACACAATTATTGATAGATAACATATGATAGGAATTTATAAGAAGACAATCACAGAAGACTTTCCTATTTTGATCTTGGTTGAGGTTTGATTTGGAGAGGGGAGATCAGAAAGAAGAGTTGTTGGCCACATTTCAAGGTTTCATTACCACTTACATTTTTTACAAAGAGATTCTTTCCTGGTGAGAAATAATTTATGAAAAAAAAGGATATAGGTAGGGATGGCTTATAGGATATGCAGAGATTCATAAATTGCATCAATATTTTCTCCAGGCTGTGATCGTGTTGATAACCTCTAACAAAGAGTGAGAAAAGAGCCTATTTCTCCCACCACAGTTATATTAAATCTGATGACCAATAATTCATTCATTCAATTTAATGCTACATATGTGGAATTGATTGAGTTGGAATATACAGTGGTGAACTGAACTTATACTCTATAGAGAAAATAAGATGTCTATAAAAATTAATACCCCATGGTAAGAAGTGGTAAAAAGTCTTTAGAGAAGGACAGAGAAATCATCATAGTATTTGAGAGAAGAAGAAATAGGTTATTTTCATTGGAGGAATCAGGGAAGATTACATGAAGGAGGTGATAATAAATATTAATAGCTAACTTCTTTTATTGCTTACCAGATAACAGGCCTAAACCACATATTAAGTGAATGCTCACAAGCCCCTAGGAAGTAGAAATAATTATCCCCCCCCCCACCATTTTTGTCCAGTAAGGGTAGAGGGATCAAATATCTTGCTAACAAGTGACTTAATGTTTGGTTCTAGTGTCTAGCCATTTAGCCATCTACCTCTACTTACCAGGCTGCGCCATGAAGGATGAATAGGAGTGGATTCTCACACAGAACTAACAGAACAAATAGAGACCCAGCAGCAGGAAAGGATGAGGAGAGCATGGGAGTAAGATCATTCAATCCAGGAAGCCTGGCACATAAAGAGAAATAATTGTAAATAATAGAAATGAAGGTTATATATGTTTAGACTCAGGCCATGGAGAGTGTTGGGTTGCTAACTAAAGAGGTATACTTTACTTTTTAGGATTGAAAGTTAAAAAAAAAATCTCATTTTGTGACATAAAACTAATGACTAAGAACTTACAAATCTGGGCAAAGATTTAGGCATTCAAGTTCATGAAGTTCATAGATCCACAAGCAGAATCAATCTAAAGAGATTTTCCAAGACATATTATAATAAAACTGTCAAAAATCAAAGACAGAGAGAATTGAGAAAACAGCAGGTGGGAAAGAAGCTTGTAACTTAAAAGAGAACCCTTTAAGTTTATCAACAGATTTCTCAGCATAAAACTTGCCAGGCTAGGAGAAAGTGAGGTGATATATCCAAAGTGCTAAAAGGAAAAAAAAAAAAGAAACTGCCAAACAAGAATTCTTTTCCTGGCAAAGTTGTCCTTTGGACATGAAGAAGAATTTCCCAGACAAACAAAAGCTGAGGAAGTTCATCACCACTAGAAAAACATTACAAGATAAATGTTCAAATGAGTTACTCAAGTTGAAATGAAAGGACACTACTTAATAACAGAAAAACATGTGAAAATATAAACACACTGGTAAGTTATGCATATAGTAAACTTGAGAATATTCTAATACTATATTTTTGGTGGTGTGTTAATCATTTAATCCTAGTATAAAGGTTAAAGCATAGAAGGACTGAAAAAACCAGAGCTAAAATAATTTAATGGATATGCAATATAAAAAGATGTAAATTGTGACATCAAAAACAAAATGTGGGGAAAGGGAGTAAAAGAGTAGAGTATTGTTATGCAGTTGAAGTTCAGAGGTTATCAACTTACATTAAACATTTTATAACAATGTCTATTTTAAGCCTCATGGTAACCACAAAGTAAAAATCTATGGTAGACACACAAAAGATAAAGAGAAGGGAATCAAAGATAACTACAACTGAAAATAATCAATTCACAAAGACAACAAAAAAGACAAGAGAGCAGGAAAGCAATTAGTAATATGACATTGGTAAGTCCTTGCCTATTAATAATTTACTTTTAATGTAAATGATTTAAATTTTTTATTCAAAAGGTAGAGGGGCTGAATAGATTAAAAACAAGACCCAACTATATCTTGTCTATAAGAAACTCAATTAAGGTTTAAAGACATAAATAGACTCAAGGTGAGGTGATGATAAAAGCTATTTAATGCAAATGGAAACCAAAGGAAAGCAGGGATAGCTATACTTGTATCAGACAAAATAGACTTTAAATCAAAACTAGACCAAGAGACTAAAAGGTCATTATGTAATGATCAAGAGATTAGTTCACCAAGAGCACATAACCATGGTAAATATGTATGCACCCAACATTGGAGCATCTAAATATATTAACCATATACTAACAAATCTATGGGAGGAGTGGACTACAAAACAATAATTACATTCCAATATTTTACTTTCAGCAATAGATAAATGATCCAGAAAAAGAAAAACAAAACACTGGACTGAATAACACTTTAGAGCAAATGGACCTATTAGATACATGCAGAACATTTCAGCCAACAATAGCAGAATACACATTCTTCTCAAGTGTACACAGAACATTCTCCAGGATAGCTCATATGTTAGGTCAAAAACAAGCCTTAGTAAACTTAAAAGTGCTGAAATATTACCAGCTATCTTTTTCAACCAAAATGGTATAATAGTAGAAATCAGCACAGGGCATAAATTAGAAAATGAACAAATCAGTGAAAATTAAACAAAACACTCCTGACCAACCAATAGTCAAAGAAAAAAATCTAAAGGCTTATATAAAATACCTCGAACCAAACAAAAGTGAAAACTCTACATGCCAAGGGTTTTGGAATGCAGCCAGAGTATTATAAGGTAGAAATTTATAGTGTTAAGTATCTATACAAAGAAAAAAATATCTCAACTAAACAATCTAACTTTCAAGCTCCAGGAACTAGGAAAAGAATAAGCTAAACCCAAAGTTAGCATAAGAAGATAAAAAATAGAATGGAAATAAAAAATAGAGAACAGGAAAACAACACAGAAAATCAAGAAGACTGTTCTGGCCTTTGGTTTGGGGGTATCTTGTTTTTATGCTGGAGCACTTAACTGCCAGGTGCAGAACCATCAAATGCTCTCTTCTCTTGCTATAGTGAGTGAGGAAGCATGTGGAAAGGAGATGCCACAGATGGAAGCAGTCAGGTCACTGAGCTATAACTGAGGAACACTGGATTCTGCTCTGTTGTGAGCAGACTTCTCTGTGTTAAGCTACTGAGATCTTGGGGTTGTTTGTTATGACAACAGCATAATCCTCATCAATAGAGTTTATTGGTGGTAAACCTGTGTTGGGAGTTTATGGAAATGGTTCAAGGATCTTATCTTTGGAGAAGGAGGTGTAATAAGAAAGGGAATTGTCTCAGAAACCAATCTTGACGCATGTCACACTATTTCCTCAGAGCTGTGAGGAACAAAGAATTCTTTTGTCTCCTAAATGTGTTGTTTCAATTTTTTATCTTAGTTTTTATGTTGTTTTCAAGAATTACTTTATTTTTTATTTTCCTTTATGCCGTTAGAGATAACCATAAGACTTACTTTGTGGGCAACAAAGCTATAAATTATCACAACCAGCATTTACCAGTTTTAGTCAGCTGAATGATTAAGGAGACCCCTAAGTTGCTTAAAGTTACCTCTCATTGCAAAAGTTCCCCTACTGAACAATTAAACAAAATCACAGATGGTTAATGGGGTTTCCAGTGTACTTAACTAACATTTATTAATGATAATAATGGATTTATGTGTTTATAGCTTGTCATATTTAAAATATAATATGCACACATATATGTCTCAGTCCTGTTTGCCCTTGGTGAGCCAGGCCTGAGAATTAAAATTTGTATGCACTTGGTGGAAGGAATAATTTTATGATGCATGGTTTTACTTGTGTGGTATCTGATGTTCACTTGTCATTTGTCTGCTTGCAATTCTGTAGTGTTGTACCACTGAGGTTTGGATTAATAAGTCAAGTGTAAGCATTTTGTGGAGCTCGTATTTGATGCTTGGTGAATATTGGCATGAGTCCAATCCATGTAAAAAGCTCAGCGAAAACAACAAAATAAATAACCACAACAACAAAATAGAGAAAAAAATCTCTCCGCTACATTTTTGGTTGAAAAATAATTTCAGCACAAGGGTAAAGCAGGAAACCAATATCGCGTGGGTTTGCTAGTCTTTTAAAACCAACAACTACATTTTGAAAAGACCCACAAAATTGGCCAATTGATAATTAAAGAAAGCTCATTACCAAGCACATACCAAAAAGCTATTCACCTTTGAAAGATAGCATTTTCATTACAGAAACAGCAGAAAAGGACTTAGGAAACTAATGAAAAAACATAAAAATGCAAATTACTGCAGCTAATTGGTCTTGTCTTCAAAAATATTCTGCATTATTAATTTATAAGAGTAAATCTCTTCCTTTAAATATAAGATAAGACAATGATATCCTCCCCTCATGCTTAGTATTAAATTTACAAAGATTCACTCTATTTCAGTGTAATTATATCAGCATTTTGTCCAGGAGACAAAGAGGTAGAACCAAAGAATTTCAATTTTCTCCAAAATTCTAAACTCTTCTGTAAAATAGTTTCATGCTGAATTTCTAGTCTCTATATAATTAGTAAAGTACCAAGCTGAAGGCACATGTATTAAATGGGAAGTTCCATGAGTATGGGCATTATCATGTCTGCCCTGTTCACTATGGCATACCCAGCATTTCTTATGCACTTATCCCCTGAAGCAGTTCATATCAAGAGAATCAATGATTCCAGCTTGACAATTAATAGTAACACCTCATCTTGATATTTGACACAGTTGACCATTCTCTTTGGTTTCTGTGATGTTACTTATTTTCTTTCTTCTTCATTAGATATTTTTTCTCAACTTACTGGTTCCTTTATCTCTTCCTAATACCTTTAGAACTCAGGGTTCAGCCCTTTATTCTTCCTTCTGATGATGCCATGAAATCCCATGGTTGAAATAGCATATGAATGTTAACATTCCAGATTTTTGTCTCTAGAACTGAGCTTTCCCTTGCACCCCAGACTTGAATGTCTAATTGCTGAATCAACAATGCTTTTTAGCTATCAAATGGGATTTCAAATCAGTGTGCAACATCATGGATGACTCTCAAAAGCATTATGCTGAGTAAAAAGAAACCAGAAACATAAGACCATATGCTCTACACTGTATGTTTCTATTTCTATGAAAAAATTATGGTTATACGCAGAGGTTGATGGTGGGCAATGCAATTGATGGCAAAAGGGCATGAAGTAATTGGAGTGATGGAAATATTCTGTATTTTAGTTATGTGATTGGATGGTGGCTACATAATAATGCATGGTTGACAAAATTCATTGAACTACATACTTAAAATGGGTAGTATGTTTCACAAATGATTTGCACCAATTATTCTTCAATAAACCCGATTTTAAAAACTGTTCAGATGTCTTCTTACTGCAATTAAGATAAAATGAAAAGGACTATCATTCTTTAGCCATGCGGATCTTTTTCCTCAGAATCACTAAACTGGTTTTCATTCCTGTACCTTTATCCTAACTCTTCTGTTGGCTTGGACCTTTCCTTTTTTGAAAACTGGATTACCAGTTTATTATAAAAGGATATGAGAAAGGACATAGATGAACATCCAATTGGGGGGACATAGAAACCAAGTTATGCGGAGAGGCCACAACACACTTCCATGCTCTCTGGCTTGGAAATTTCTTTCTGTGACAATTTGAGTATTTGAATAACTAACCACATTTGTTTCAGAAGCCAGTTTCACATAGAGACTTTTCCTGTTGGTAGAGTCTAAAATAGGTCTTTCTCCTTCAAGTCAAACTCTATCCCATTCACCTGTTTTAAGCACTTAGCTACTTTATTTGCTTTCTTGTTTATTTTTTCTTCTCTTAAGTATGCAAGTTTTTGAACTGGAAACTGTCAATTTTGGATTCACTGCTGGCTCTCCTAAGTCAAGGCCAGTATCTGATATAATGTAGGCATTGAATAAATATTTGTTGGCTGGATGAATAAATGAATAACAGGAACTTAACGTATGTTTGTTGACTGACTGACTGGCTGAACCCTAAACTGCAATTGTGAAAACACTGGCACTTTATGTTTAACTGAAGCATTATAGTGCAAAGAATGTGAATCAATGATGCCAATTGAATATGTACATAAAACAAGCACATCCATCAACAGGCACTTAATAAAGTCTTTCCATTTGAATGGCACTAAGCTACATGTAAGAGTCACTTATTTTGAAGAAAACATTCTGTTAATCATTTCCACTCAATTGTTCAAGCATTCTCAAATGAATAATTTTCAGGGAAAACCTTCTTAGTTCAATCTGCTCTGCAATAAGCCTCTGGAAATTGTGGAAATAAGTTATTTTAGTCATTTTTTTTCCTACTGTACAGAATTTTGTTCTTCAACTATTGTTAGGAGTGATTTATGGATATCTTTGCTAGATTTGAGAAATTATGAAACCAAGTACTGTTTTCTCAAATAAATTATACTCAGTATAGTAAAATACACTTTGTTTTCTAAATAGGTATATCCTAAAAACAATCATGTAGCCAGCTCTATTTTAGGAACATAGATATAAAGGGTGGCCTTACCTTCAATATCTGAAAGATTGTATAACTGGACAGTAAGTGATAACTCCATAGACACTTAACCTGGAATCATTTTGATAATTCTTTTTTAAAAATGTCATGACTTAAATCTGAGCCCCTATGTTTTTACGTGTAAACAAATAAAAACAAGAGTAGAACACCCTGTGCTAATAAAACTGAATAATATTTAAAGATAGAGCAGTTGAATCACGATAACACACACAGCACACACAGTGGACAACAGAATTCTTTGTGATAGGTATATCCTGCTATTGATTCTAAGACCTTATATAGTTTCTTCTTTATTTTGTTTTATTATGTTTTCCATAGACGTATTAGATCAAATAACTCAAGATGGCAAAAGCTTCTTTGTGGAGTTTAAGGTTGTGTTGTCCTGAGCTCAAATGATTCACTGCAGCAATCACATTCCTTTCCAGAAGGAGGTGAAGTGGGACGGGTGACAAGAGTTTAGCAGAGTGTAAGTGGGAGAGGGCTTTAACAATGCCAACTGTTGGTCTCCTCTGCTGTAGTTGCTCCAATTCTCTGTTTCTTCCTCGGAGTGAATAATAGGGACAGCGACAGTCAAATGTTTTTTTATAGTATGTTTCTCAAGTAGCACCAGGTCAAAAATATTAACAGTGATTCAGCAATTATCAAATGCTGGTATGTCAACAAGAGACCTAAAGTGTCAAATCCTAACTTAAATATGCTGTTATGCAGTTCTTTCTATCTTGTTTGCTACACAATGTGGAATTTAGCTTCATTTATTATCACTTGAAGGGAAACGATTATGTGGTTTCATTTAATAATCACCATGATTATTTTGAAATTGATTAACCCACTCCATTTCCTTTTTCTTTTACTTTAAAGACAAAATAACACGTACTGACTATGTACCATATGTTGAATTCTCTATACGGGACATTGTAAAGGTTCTAATGCTCAGTGTACTTGGATCTAAAAATTGTAGTAAGATAAAAGAACAGTATTTTTCTTAACTCTTTTAGTAATCTCTTGCCTCCTGAATTCATAACCATCATATAAAACCTGAAAAAAAAAGACACCTGTCTTTCTTTTTTATGGCACCCTAAAATAAACATTGGCTTATTAGGCCACCTCTTTGGAGAAGGCATTGCTTCATGACCTTGGCTGAAAGAATTCCTTGAACTCTGGATTTATGAAGAAAATATGACATTATGGGGACCAAAAGGTACAGACTTTCAGTTAGAAAATAACTATCATGGGAATATAATGTACAGCTTGCTAACTACAATTAATAATATTTAATTGCATATTTGAAAGTTGCTAAGATGATGGTTTTTAAAAATTCTAATGATGAGAAAAAGCTTTTATAACTATGTATGGTTATGGATGTTAACTGCACTTATAGTGATTTCTTTGCAATATATACAAATATATTGATTCATTATGTTGTACACCAGAAACTAGTATTATATATCAATTATACATCACTAAAAATAGGAACATAGAATTATTTAAAATAACTGCAGTGACATTCATGTTGAGAACAATCAGCTGTGTCCCATTCATTTGTCTTAAAAGAATAACCAGACCAAATTAAAAGTGCTCTATTATTAAATATTTCTACAATTTCCCTTACATTAAAAAAAGTTAAAACGGGAGTGACGTCATCAACATGGCGGTGAAGGGACGCTAGAATCAACTGTCCCAAAAGAAAAGCCACTTATAAAAGGACATTAGCCAAACCCAGAGAAGATCCAGAAACGCTACATAAATCTAACACCCTCACGGATGTGTAGGACTCGGAAAGAAGCTGAAAAGACTAAGTAGAAGAAAGAACTACCAAATCCCCTCTTCCCTCCCCCCAATGCAAAACCGGACCAGGAAACCAAGACGAGGGGCACCTGAGAAGACCCAGAAAAAGAAAGGTGGGCAGAGGCATTTCCCTGGGCACGGCAGAGTGATAAACTCGACTGACACCAACAGTCCCTCCAAGTAGCAACAGAGCCCTGGAGAGGGTAGAGCGCACTGGGGAAGTTGGTGGGACCCGGAACAAAGCCCTGGGCAGCCGTGGTGTAACTCCTCCCCCCACCTCTGTTATGGAGCCAGCACTCTTGCTCTCCTTTGGGACAGAATCCTGGGGTGGTGGTCTCCTCCCCCTCTCAGTATTGCTAATATTCTCTAGCCACTGGAGAAACTGCGGGAAGAGGCTCCCAGCTCCAGGCACAGGAGAAGCGTGGGACAAAAGCTGCGGTTGGGACTTCCTGCTCCTGCTGGGCAAGAGAAAAACTTGGTTAGGGCAGCTCCACCGTGCTGCGCCATGCCACGCCACACCGGAGAAATACTGCTGGAGGGGGTCAGCTCCGAGCCACCAGAGAAAGACCTCGGGCTAGACTACCGCAACCACCCTCCAGGCGTGGAAGAAGTGCCACTGGAGAAAAGGAAAAAAAAAAGAACCCGACAAAAAACCCCCGCAGGCAGCCTTCTGCCCCAGGCTTGAAACTGCAACTCCAGGGCAGGGCTTGAAACAACTCAAGACTCCTGGCGGGACTTGAAATTACAAATACCTGAGGCAACACACAGCCACCAGCCCCTACCCACTCCCCCACCATAAAGTGGCCGCGCCCTGATACTGGTGAAATCAGAGGTGCAGAGGCTCAGGGCCGGCCTCAGGCGACTCCTCCCCACCAGACACAACCCCAACAGTGGTGATAACCTCTAGTAAACACCGAAGGAAACAGCGGGAGAGAGAGAACAGGAAGATCTATAGCGAGAATACTAGCAGCAACAGAAAGAAAACTGACGGCAGCAGCATCTGACACCTGAAAGGGGACAGAACACCAGCAGTGGGGCCACCCAAACACTCCAAGACCTCAGGGGCAAAAGACTACAGAAGACCTCCTAAATTAAACCTGCAACTACCATCTCAGCAGGAACCGCTTAAAAAAAATCTTAAGAAGTTATCCTCCCTAGCCTACAAGGATTTAGTGCAAACCAGCCACAGACCTCAGTGCTGGGGTTTTTGAAACTGAGTGGAGCTAGCACTGGGACCACCAACCACTATGACCACCAGGGGTTTGGCCTAACAGGGCCAGAATCGGTTAGATCTCCACTCCCTGACATCTAAGAAGTAGCAACCAAAGAGATGCCTGCCAATACCAGTGCCACAATCTCCCAACTTACAACAAATCAGAAGACAAACAGGGAGAAGGAAAAATACAAACAACCAAGCAAGCCCTCAGGGACAGGATACGGAACAAAAAGAAAATCAAGCACCAAAACTCATTGACAACAACATGGAAGAACTTCTCTCTCGGACAGATAAAGAATTTAGAATCATGAGTAAGGAAATCATGATAAAGGAAAAGAAAGAAATGGAAAAAACAATTAACGATCTGAAGAAAGAAATCAAGACCCTAAAGAAGGAGAATAAGAGCTTAATGGAAGAACTAAAGATCTCCGGGAAGAGTGATAAAAGCAGAATTGATGAAATGGAACACCACATTAGCGATCTTGAAGATGCAAATATTAAAAGATCCAAAAGGGAAAAGGAAATAGAAGCACGAAGGGAAAAGAATGAAAAAACAATTCAACATCTATCTGACACCATAAAAAAGGAAACACAAGAGTTATAGGAATCCCAGAAGGAGAGGAGAGGGACCAAAGAGCAGAGAAACTATTTAAGGAGGTGATAGAAGAAAACTTCCCAAGTATGAAAATAGGCATACAAAAAGCAAGAAGATCTCCAAATCACCATGATCCCAGAAGACCTACACCTAGACATATCATAGTTAAACTCACACAAATACAGGACAAGGAAAAAATATTGAAGATGGCAAGGGAGAGGAAACAAATAACTTATAAAGGAAAACCAATCAGGATGACATCTGACTTCTCTGAAGAAACGCTATGGGCAAGGAGAAACTGGATAGACATATTCAACAAACTCCAAGACAATAAATGCCAACCAAGAATACCTTATACTGCAAAGCTCTCTTTCCTCTATGAAGAAAGGATAAGGATCTTCCCAGACAAACAGAATTTCCAGAAATTCGTCATGACTAAACCCCCACCACAAACAATACTACAAGAAGTCCTAAAAACAAAACCAAGAAAGAAATGAAAAAGACCAGAATAAGACAAAGAATAAAACCACAAAAAGACAAACAAAATGACCAATATAGATGCCAATGTATCAATATTAACTCTAAATGTAAATGGACTAAACTCATCAATAAAAAGGCACAGAGTAGTGAACTGGATCAAAAAACAGGACCCAACCTCCTGCTGTCTACAGGAAATACATTTAGCCACAAAAGATAAACACAGACTGAAAGTAAAAGGCTGGAAAACAATCCTACAAACAAATGGACCTAAAAAGAAGGCAGGGACAGCTATACTTACATCAGATAAAATAGACTTCAAACTTAAAAAGGTAAAAAGAGACATAGATGGTCACTACATCATGATAAAGGGGAAAATTCAGCAAGATGATATAACCCTCATCAACATATACTCCCCAAATGAAGGAGCACCAAAATATATAAGACAATATATATATTGTCTTATATATATATTATCAATATATCAATATATATATTATCATCTCTGAAAACAGACATTAGAGAAAATACATATATAGTAGGAGACTTCAACACTCCATTATCACAAATGGACAGATCAACGAGGCAACAAATAAACAAGGACATTAAAGCTCTAAATAAAGACCTAGACCATATGGGCTTAACAGATATCTATAGGGCACTGCACCCCCCAAAATCTGAATACACATTCTCTCAAGTGCACATGGATAATACTCCAGGACTGATCACATACGAGGTCACAAAACAAACCTCAACAGATACACAAAGATCAAAATCATACCTACTATCTTCTCCGATCATAAAGCCATCAAACTAGAAATGAACCATGAAAAGAAAAAAAGGAACCCTTTTACATCATGGAGATTGAAACCCACACTGCTCGAAGACCACTGGACTAATGAGGAGATCAAAGAAGAAATTTAAAAATACCTAGAAATGAATGACAAAGAAGATACAACTTTCCAGAATGTTTGGGACACAGCAAAAGCAGTAATAAGAGGGAGATACATAGCAATACAGGCTCACATCAAGAAACAAGAAACAACTCAAAGAAACAATCTAATCTCCCACCTCAAAGAACCGGAAAAGGAACAATAGAAAAACCCAAAAGCCAGTATAAGAAAGGAAATAATAAAAACCAAAGAAGAAATAAATGAAATGGAAATAAAAAAAAAAACAATACAGAAGATAAACGAAACCAAAAGCTGGTTCTTTGAAAAAATAAACAAAATAGACAAACCTCTAGCCAGGCTTACAAAGAAAAAATGGGATAACACACAAATAAACAGGATAAGAAATGAAAGAGGAGAAATTACAACAGACACAGCAGAAATCAAAAGAATAATCAGAGATTATTATAAACAGCTATATGTAAACAAGTTCAACAACTTAGAGGAAATGGACAAAATCCTGAAACTACACAGCCACCCAAAAATAGGTAAAGAAGATATAGAACACCTAAACAGGCCAATCTCAAGCAGCGAAATTAAAGCAGTAATCATAACTCTCCCCCAAAACAAAAGCCCAGGACCAGATGGTTTCATAAACGAATTCTACCAAATGTTTAAAAATGAACTAGTCCCTATATTACACAAACTCTTTCAAAAAATTGAAAAGGAAGGAATACTACCAAACACATTCTGTGAAACAAATATTACTCTAATACCAAAACCAAAGACAATACAAAAAAGGAAAACTACAGACCAATCTCCCTAATGAATACTGATGCAAAAATATTTAACAAAATCTTGGCCAACAGGATCCAACAATCATCCAAAACATAATACACCACGACCAAGTGGGATTTATTCCAGGGGCACAAAGATGGTTCAACATCCGAAAATCAATCAATCAATCTGAAAATCAATCAAAATCAATCCAACGCATCAACAAAAAGAAAAATAAAAACCATATGATCATATCAATAGATGCTGAGAAAGCATTCGACAAAGTAAAACACCCATTTATGATAAAGGCCCTTGAAATCCTTGGGATAGAAGGAACATTCCTTAACATAATAAAAGCCACATGACAAACCCACAGCCAATATTATCCTCAGTGGTGAGAAGCTGAAAGCCTTTCCCCTAAAATCAGGAACAAGACAAGGATGTCCATTCTCACCATTGCTTTTCAATATAATACTTGAAGTCCTAGCGAGAGCAATAAGACAAGAGAAAGACATAAAAGGAATCCAAATAGGGAAGGAAGAAATTAAACTGTCACTATTTGCAGATGATATGATTATATACAAAGAGAATCCTAAAAACTCCATAGAAAAACTACTCAAAACTATAGACCAATTCAGTAACATAGCAGGATGCAAAATCAATGCACAAAAACAGTAGCATTTGTATATGCAAACACTCAGTCTGAAGAAGAGGAATTTAAAAGAATTATCCCCTTCAAAATCGAAACCAAAAAAATCAAGTACCTGGGAATAAACCTAACAAAAGAGGTAAAGAACTTATACAAAGAAAACTACAGGACACTGTTAAAAGAAGTAGAGAAGGACACAAAAAGGTGGAAAGGCATCCCCTGCTCATGGATTGGAAGAATCAACATCATCAAAATGGCCATCCTACCAAAAGCAATCTACAGATTCAATGCTATTCCAATAAAAATCTCAATGACATTCTTCAAAGAAATGGAACGGATATTGATGAAATTCTTATGGAACCACAAAAAACCTCGAATAGCTAAAGCTCTCCTGACTAAAAAGAATATAAATGGAGGGATTACACTCCCTGATTTCAAACTATACTACAAAGCCATAATAATTAAAACAGCATGGTACTGGAGCAAAAACAGACACACAGACCAATGGAATCAAATAGAAAACTCAGAATAGATCCACATATTTATGGACAACTAATCTTCGACAAAGGAGCAAAGAATATGCAATGGAACAAGATTAGCTTGTTCAATAAATGGTGTTGGGAAAACTGGACTGCTACATGCAAAAAATGAAGCTAGACTACTACCTCACACCATGCACAAAAACCAACTCAAAATGGATAAAAGACCTGGAGCTAAGATCTCAAACCATAAAGTTTATAGAAGAAAATATAGGCAAAACTCTACATGACATACATCTCAGCAAAATCTTTATAAAAGCACTTCCCTCATAGCAAAGGAAGTAAAAGAAAAGATAAACAGCTGGGACTACATCAAACTAAAAAGCTTCTGTACAGCAAAAGAGACAATAATCAAAACAAACAGACACCCTACTAATTGGGAGATCTTTGCACACAATACAACTGATAAAGGACTGATAACAAAAATCTACAAAGAGCTCACACAACTCAACAAAAACAAAGTCAAAAATCCAGTCAAAAAATGGGCAGAAGAGCTAAAAAGACACTTCTCCAAAGAAGAAAAGCAAATGGCCAACAGGTATATGAAAAAATGTTCAACATCACTTATAATCAGGGAAATGCAAATTAAATCCACAATGAGATAGCACCTCAAGCCAGTGAGAATGGCTCACGTTAAAAAAACAGGTAACAACAAATGTTGACGAGGATGTGGAAAAAAAGGAACTCTCCTACACTGCTGGTGGGAATGCAAATTGTTCCAACCACTATGGAAAGCTGTATGGCGTTTCCTCAAACTGCTAGAAATGGAGCTTCCATATGACCTGGCAATACCACTTCTGGGAATCTACCCAAAGGACACAAAAACACTAATCCAAAAGTATACATGCACCTGCATGTTTATTGCAGCACTGTTTACAATAGCTAAGGTATGGAAACAACCCAAATGCCCAAAAATAGATGACTGGATCAAGAATATGTGGTACATATACACAATGGAATACTATTCAGCATTCAAAAAAGACAAACACGTGCAATTTGCAGCAACATGGATGGAACTAGAAGGGATCATGATCAGTGAAATTAGCCAGAAAGAAAGAGAAAAGTATGGAATGGTTTCACTTATAGCAGGACTATAGGGAAACCAAATAGGAGAGAGACACTAGGGGGAGTGGGGGAGGAGGAGGATAAGGACACAAAATGGAGTAGAAAAGGACAAATGGGACCACGGAGATGGATCACGGGTGAAGTGGTGGTGGGTTACCCAAGGGGAATACAAAATGTAAATGATATAAATAACAGTAAAAACATATATTACTTTTAAAAAAGATTAATTCAAACTGCTACATTGTATTATATTTTATTTTTTTATGAATGTCAGATCTCCTGAAAGTTACTTTTGATCATTGTCATCAGATATTTTACTAGTCATAATTCAATTTAACAATGTTTTTAGACTGTCTGCTCCCCACTTTGTTTTGAACTAAAACTTGGCATATGCAAAGTAAATATAAAAGAGTTCTTCCACTCAAGGTATTAGCAATCTAACTAGAATATACAACCACATAGGGGTATGCCTGTCTCCATGTGTGAAACAATTAGATAAAATTTGGGATAATAAATGCTTACGTTTTAAAGTGAGGTTTTTGGACAATAAGTAGACTAGGAAGTCACAGTATTGAGAACAGTTTGAATGTTTCCCCAGTGTGCTAGGATTTCTTCAGATCATGTCAGCTGGGATGCTTTGAGTCAGTTTGAAAAAAAAATAATATCCTCCACAGAACAATTTTATACCTATGGCTTTTTGGAATCCACCATTATTGCTTTTCTCTTCAGCTAATAAAGGGCCAAGGTGTTCCTTTACCCTTTTCTTTCTCTCTAGTTAGTTACTGAGCCTCTTTTTTGCTGTCTTCTCTGTCTTCCATCAGCCGCATCTCATTTCATATTTTGGTTTTCCTGACTGCATTCCAAAAGGCTGATCTAAAGTCAAGTTATTTCGTTTTCTGGGAAAAATCATTTCTCTGCTATTCTGGTCACCTTGTTATCCAGCTTTAAGTTTAATTCACTAATTGGTCTATTTCTTTGGCATAAGGTGCCATATGTCTCTTCAAAAAATTTTTTTGTAATTTACAATTTTAGAATTGTGAGCTGCCAATATTAGCATGTAACACATGTCTAAAAAATACATGGGAAAATTTGACACAAATGTACAAAGATAACATTCAGAATGTGTACTGTAATAAAAATGAAACTACATCTTTAAGTTGAAAGAACTTTTTTTGGCAAAGTAACAAAACTCCATCTCATGCTATTTTTAATGCTTTTGTAAAGAGTAAACTTAAGAAAAAAATGATCTGAAAATGTGACTTGCTGGAATAATGTAAAAGAAGTGTGGTGTATCGTGAATCAATATAAGTTTATTTTGAGGAAAACAAAATGACCAGCACAGACAATGCTGTGTTTCAAGCTCTATAAAATGTATTGAGTTCTAGAAACTAGACAGTTTCATATAAAACATCCTTTGGATTCATTTTCTTCATGATAACAGTGAAAATGTACTAAAGTTTGGTAAAAAGTATATTCTGAGATGCATACTAAAGCAGAGAGATGATAGTGCCATAATTGATTGCATAAAAGTCTCAGAAAAGTAAACTTGACACAAACTAGTATAAAGTTGAAAATGGTGAATACAGCTGTTGGTAAACAATGAGAAAGAACTGAAAAACCGCATCAAAAATTTTTTTTTTTTGGGAAATAGTTTCCAAATAAAACTCTAAACACAAACCCTGAACTCACACAGATGTAAATGACCAACATGAAGTTTCATATTGTGTATCCTTACTTATTTTGAAAATGTGTTGGCTGACTGTTCATGTCCCTCAGGACCCTGTTCAAAGTGTCACTTCCAGGGATCCTAGAAGCTTCTACTTCTTTCTTGAGGTTTGATCATTTACTCTAGTTCCTAGGTCTTGACTTATAAAAAAAATTGATGTATTAACATTATTGATGATACTTCTCAGAAGCCATTCCACCTTTTTGTGTGAAGACATTTTAACATATATTATATATGCATATAAATCACCTGAAGATGATGTCTGGATTAATGATCAGCGATCTCTTGCCACTTAACTGACCTTATCTAGAAAGATACCTAATTGATAGAGCCTCTTAAATTTAAAATTTATAATACATTATTGTTTGACCCTAGGCACTATGTTGTATAGCAGAGATCAATAACTTATTAGTCTTGCATACTTGAAACTTTATACTCATTAAACAACTCCCCCCAACTTTCTCTTTCCTCCCAGCCCTTGGAAACTCACCATTCTACTCTGCTTTTGTGAGTTTGACTGTATTAGATATCTCACAAAAGTGGAATCCTATAGTATTGGTCCTTCTGCGATTGACTTATTTCACTTTGCATAATGTACTCCAAGTTCATCCATGTTGTTCCATATGTAGCATTTCTTTCTATTTTCAGTCTGAATAGTATTTCATTGTATGAATATACCATATTTTCTTTCTCCCTTCACCTATTAATGGGCATTTAGGGTTTTTCCATATTCTGGCTATTGTGAATAATGCAATATATGGGAATGCAAATATCTCTTTAAGATCATGATTTAAATTTTGTTTGGATATGTACATAAAAGCGGGACTTTGATTCACATGAGAACTCTATTTAAAAAAAATTGACAACCCTCTACACTCTTTTTCATGGTGGCTGCAACATTTTATATTCTCTTCAATAATGTACAACATGTATAACAATGTACAGTATATAATTTACCAAAGGTTTCTGCCTTTGTCTTTTTTTTGACAATAAACATTCCAACATGTATGATGTAATATCTTATTGTGATTTTCATTTGCATATTCCAGATGATTAGTATTGTTGAGAATATTTTTGTATACATTTTCGCCTTTGTATATTTTTTTGAAGAGATATCTTCTAATCTTTTGATAATATTTTAATCACATTACATTAATTTTGATATTGAGTTATATGAATTCCTTATAGATTTTTGAGTATTAACCTTTAGCAGATACATGGACTCAATGTTTCTTTGCTATTTGCTGTTAGGCTCATTTCCAGAGATCTTAAATTGTTGTTCTCTTTACATAAATTTTCACCAGCTTCTCTGGGAGTGGGGAAGGGTGAGTCCATGGAGCGCCTGCCAGAAATGGAACCCATGTATTTATTTTAAAACAATATAATAAACTCATAATGACAGAAATGATATAAACACATGTGAACTAGTACTTTGACACATTTAAATTTCTCTATGTGCTCTTCATTTATACTACCCTACTACTTTTCTCACCCATCAAAGTGGCCAAGTTTTGAAATTTTGTCTTAAAAATAATTTTGTTAAATTATGCAGATTTAAAATATATTCTGTTTAATATTAATTATTTTTGAAATTGCACATAGATGGGGGCCTACATATAGCCTTTTAAGGTTTTGTTCTTCTCACATTGTATTATTAAGATTTGTCCACATTGTAGCATGTATTTGTAATTTATTCAGTTTTACTTCTGCTTCCACATTGTGAATTTATTTATAAATACTTTCTCCATTTGCTGGCTATTCATTTTTTCCTAGTTTATCTTTTTATTCAGTGTTTAGCTTATTCTACTATGACTTCCATCCCCAGTTCCATCCAATCCATGGATTCCATCCAATCCATGAAACTGGTAATAGCAAGTAATTATTTATAAGATGCTCAAGACACTTTTCAGTTTTCATTAGTACACATACTGCCATTCAACTGAGTTGGTTTTTTCCCCACCTCAAAAACCTTGCTGTTTTGTATCTGTGACACATCTTTTGTGGTTTATCTCTGCTTCTCTGATCCCTTCTTTGTAGCCTCCTTTGTCCTTTCCATCTTCTCCACATGTCCTCTAAATGGATTTCCTGAGGACTTGATCCTAGAATCTTGTCCCTCACTTGAGACTGTCTTTCCTGTGACAGGATGCCCTCAAGTACTCATTAAAATTTGGATTTGGAGATTCCAAAGAGATTCTGATTTAGTTGATATACGTAAAACAAAACAGTTTGCATTTTTAACAAGCACCCATCTCTGAGTGGATTTAGGTAGTTCTCAGATTTAGGTACTCCTGCAAAACAAAATTCTTTATTTTGCTCAATTTGTGATGACTTCTAGAGATGTTATTAAAGTTAATTTTTACAAGAAATAACAGGCACTAATAACACTTTGAAAAACCCTGCATTTGAGTTGTATTTAAAGAGAGCAGATTAGCTGTCAGGAAGAGTTCCGTAATATTTTCTCTGCCTTGGAGATAGCAGCAACCTACAAGCTAGCAGTGTGGCAGATCCACTGGTTACAGGACTGATGGAGTATCTTTTATAGTCAGTGGTGTGGGTCAGGTTAAATAGGTCCTTGAATTAAAGGGAGCTAGAAAAGCTAAAAAAATGTAGTAACCTCATATGGAAAATTGATTGATAGAAAGGCTTTCCCTGGTATCTATATATTTGGATAATGTGGTGCTGATGTGCAAGATGATGCTGACAGTAGGAAATGTTCAGCAAATTAGCATTTTATAGGCCACATTAAGGATTTTTGTCTTTACCTAGATTGGAATAAAATGCCCTTGGGTATTTTAGATGGAACAATTAAGTAGAGGCAGAAGGTCCCATAATTTCAGATATGCATTTTGAAAAATTCACTCTGGTTTTGTGTGATGAGTAAGCTGAGAGAAGGGTTCAGTTGTACATATTGGTTGAGGAAGACTAGAGAGGAGATTATTGTTGAAGTCAAAGAGAGATAGTCTACAGTTTGAATCATAGTGGTAGCAATAGAGATGACATTTGACTATAAAAATCATGAGTTACTATCAGCTGGGCTAAAAATCATGATTTACTATCAACTGGACCTTTAATGGGTTCAGACAGGAAATGAGGGAAAATGTGGTTGGGATACTTCCACATTCATAACTAGTACTACTGGGTGAATGGAGGTATTACATTGACTGAGGAATGGCATGTTACTAAACTTTTGGGTCTTTGATCACACAATCCATATTGTCTTTATATCTGAAATATAGTGACCTACAGAGACAAGTCCTGTCCTGTATTTCTCTTTCTGTGAATGGACAATAAGGAAATATATATTTCATACTCACTAATTTCTCTTATTGTTCACAGTTTTTCCCACATAGATGAGAGCATGATACTGACAGTTTATCTCTTCTGACAAGAGAGACCAAGGGAGTACACTCAGTGGCGCAATTTAAGTCAGGTGACTGTCCAGATAAGTGGGGCCATGGACAAGTATAGCTGCTCCTGTGAGAACCATGTGAATGGAATGGGATTGGAAGAATCCAGGAATTGTAGACATATTCATAGTCCACAAAATGCCTGCTGGGAAAAGTAGAAAAACTGTTCATTCTCCACAGGCCGATGCTGGTTAGTAATGTTTCATCTTATTTGAGGTGGAACATAAGAATCCATAGAACTCCTTAGTATTGCAAAGTCCTTAGTATTGCAATTGGAGTACTTGCCTCAGCATTACAAGTATCATAAGCTAACTGATTTTGTATACTGAAGTCTAGGAAAAATTGTATTTTATGAGTTAAGAAAATTTTTTTCAATGTTTCCACATTCTGATTTTCCTTCTGTAGTCCTCCTCCCTATAAAACTACCAAAAAATAAGATACAGTGAATGAGTAAATGTGGTACAATGATGCCGTCTCACCACACCAAAAAATTCTGTTTGTTCTATAAGAATATGGATTTTAGGGGCCTCCCTGGTGGCGCAGAGGTTGAGCGCTGCACTGTGGAGCTGTCGGCAGCAGCGATGTGAGTTCAACGCCCAGCCAGGGAGAATCCCACATGGCGCCGCAGACCTCTCCTGCCTTGCTCCCCTCAGCAGTGTATTTCTGATCTGCCTGTTCTGCTCCCCACTCTGTCTCTGGTGAACCCTCTTGCCGCCCCATGCCTCTGGCCTGTACCCCAGCTTGTATGTATAAATAAATAAATCTTTAAAAAAAAATGTATGGATTTCATGTACTTCCTATTATGTACGAGGAACCACCAGTACTCCAGCCCCTAGTTTCAGTATTTTGTGCCTGCTCTCACCCCATCCTCCAAAATCTTATTATTTTTACTTTCGGAAATGCTAAATGATTTCTCTAGTCCCAAACTGACTCATTTGGGTAATCATTCCATCATTCCACTGGGGTTAAATGAGTATAAAGATTATGATGATACTTAAGAAGGAAAATGAAAAGATAAATTAGTTATGACTAGTATGAAAAAAATTGAAACACAATTGCTTTGAGTGTAGATGACTATGGCAAAGGGGAAAAGCCAATTATCTCATGTTGAAAGATTATAGGCAATAATTTCAAAAGCTTTCCTATTTGCATAATCATTTTGCATCAGTGTAGGATTGTTTGACACTCTATATATGCCCAGATTGATAAATTTTAAATTGTACTTCCTACAATACTGACACAATAAGACATCCTTTTCAAACAACATACTTTTATAACTTTTTGAAAGGTTAACAAAATTACTTCTATCATTTTGTACTTCGTAAATTTTGTACTTTGTAAATTGCTTGTTTTCACTGCATTGTTTTCTTTGGGAAAATGAAGGTGCTGTTGATTTACAGAAATGCTGAAACTAAAGAGTGTTAGAGGAGGTCACAGAGATCTGACCTCAGCTTGGGCTGGGACCTTTGGCGGCACCGCTCCCACTTGCGACCTCGGAACCTACATTCTTTTTACTGTTTCCACAGCCGGAGCCATTTCCCCTGGACACTGCCTTGACGGAGCAGTGTGTTGGCTGTGACCATCTGCATGGGTTTTATGACTGAACCCTATTCACGTCTCTGTAGACACTTTTAAGATTCTGGTGGGTGCTTGCGGAGATCTACTTGTCTTGCTGTGGCTCAAGACCAAATCTGGTAGGTAAGTGCCCTTGCTTTTTAAAACCGCCACCTACCATCCTGGAGTCGCCTTCTTTCTTCCGTCTCCTTGTTCTCCATCTGCAGTGCCAGTTTCAATTTCACCTGGGAGACTCCCATCTGAGGTTTGCTAACCAACAGAGATAAAAAATATTTTGTGACTTAGAAAAAATGGAGCAGTAGAAAGCACATATTTTTATGTGTTTTAAACCCTTCAAGATTTTGTTGCCTAACTTATTGCAACTCCTAATTAGACATGGATGATAAATGGTGATGACAGCTGAATAACAAAAAGGAAAACTACTAGCTACTCTGCTGTTCTGTTGTATCGTGGAGTATAATATAAACTTTCAAATAGCAGATTCAAATAAGATAAGCCACATTTTATATGCTTCTATCACTTTCCAATTTTTCATTCCCAGTGCTTGTAGGGACATTTTGAGTCAATAGTCGACAAAATTCTTTTGGAATTACCCCTTGAGTGAGAAGTGATGTTAAGAATAAGAAGAAATTTATGCACTCTTCTATTATGTGCCCTTAATAGGTCCTGAGAGAATAATAATGGTGAGAAGAGAATTCAATACATGTTTTTCTTGCTGTTCATGCTTTAATTCTACCATCTCTCGGTTCACTCATCAATAGTTGTTGGATATCTGTTATGCTTCAAGGACTAAGGTATGGCAGAGACATGTAAGCATTGCTTTTGCAGAACTCCCAGACAGTATGAAAGAAAGCTGTCATCCAGTTGTTACAATGGAGAGGGGTTTGTGCCAGGGGGCAGAATGGAAGTCCAATGCAGCAATACAAAAGAATTCCAGAGGACAAGAAGACTAGTTAGAAGAGTATCTTGGGGGAAGTGTCATTTGAACATCCCTTAAGGGATGAACTGCTATCTGAGTGAAGCGAACAGGAAGGATTTCAGTTAGGACCAACCCTGTGCACACAAGTTTGGAAAGATAAGCTCGTTGGAGGTCATGTGCTTGACTTTCTGTGGCCAACACTTTGGATGCTTATGAGGGATGGCAGGTAAAATGAGAGGAATACAGCGGCCATGGGATGTTCCTAACGTGATGGGGAACAGTCTTTCTGTCCTACCCATGAAACACTATTACTAACCTTTTCTTAATTTTGCGAAATCTTTCCGAAAACATTGTTTACCTTGTAAATCATCGTAAGTGAGATTTATACAGCTTTGAATTTTTCTGATTAACCATCAGTTCTCCATTTCACTTCATAATGTGTGGACTCGGCCTAAGTTTTATAACTGTATCTTTAAGTTGATAAGCTAAATACAATTCCTTTTCTTCCATCTTAAATACCAGTGAGTGCTACTGTGAATTGATGAACACCTGTTATTTGTGAAATTACCTCTATTGTTACAGTCTGACAAATTACTAACAGGGACACATCACAAAAATGCCAGGCACTTTGGTTCATTTAACTGCTTTCGTTGGCATTTTATTCCTTTCCCCCCCATGATTACTGTCATTTTTTTTTTTAGCTCAGTGTTAAATTACCATCTAATTATGCATCATCACAGCAACTCATAGCAGTTGAACATGTCTCACTCCTAAATTCTAAAAACATCTCTGTTGAGTCAGGCTCACAATGAGAGTGCTGTCACTTCTCTTGACCTTGTTTACCTTCTAGTTGTTATGGATTTTTGAGTTCCATGACATGGTGGGAATCTGTGAAGAGAAAGTGGTGTGCTTTGAAAAAGTTTATTGGTTACCTGGATAAGATGAAAAATAAGGAGCAAAGCAGGAAAACATCTCTCAGTTTTTCATTGCTAAATTCAGATGACCTGATTTCTTTTCTAGTTTTTAATGCACCTTTTCAATAAAGTCATTTAATGATGGTAGGCTGGAAGTTGTATTTTGGTTTTTCGCTAAATATGATCCTATACAAAATGCTTAGTGTAGTTACAAGTTAATTAACCTTTGTTTTGTCATCCTCTACGCAAGTGTAAACCTCCTTCCTAGTGATATTGTGAAGATAAATATCACTATTGCTTGGTCTCTATTTCTTAAAGGCAGCTGTTTGATATGACTTGCAAGGAATGTTTCCTTTTCTTTATAAGTAGTTAAAATTGGAAATTGAATCCAATTTCTCTTTTGCAACTAACAGGGAAATTTTCAGGTAGAAGATTTAGGGAGTCCTACAGAATTAATATCAGCCTTGATCCTGATGAATCCATTTAGAATGTGCAATCTAAGTTGAATGCAGTATGAAAATGAATCATTCTCCTGTAGTCCCCAGTCTATTTCAGGGGCTCTCTGACCCCCATTTTCACTTCTCATTTATTTTTATTTATATGCCGCTACAAAAATACCAAAGAATTTCAATAGATTCATTTATAATCATAATCTCATCTGGGATCATCACCTGTTCCCATTTATCAGCATTGCCAAGGAAGAGTGGTACATTTTTACTCTTATTTAATGAAGAACCAGCTGCTTTAACAGATGTTTCATAAATTTGGAAGATGCCCTGCACTTCTTTATCAGTTCAAGAACACCTAAATGCTCTCTTCATTGCAACTACTGGTAAATATATATATTTAAATATATATATGCACACACACCTTGATCATTAAATTGATCATACCTTAATGACTAACCATATCTTGATCATTAAATTTCTTGAAATAAATAAATATGCACAGATTTCCAAATCCCTAGATCAATAATCAGTATAAAAGGGCATATTACACAGGACTAATTCCCTTCCCTTTTGTGTTTTTTCTTTAAAAACAATTTAAAAAATGGACAGCTATAATATGTGATAGTTGGTGCTTCTATATAACAGCTTTTCTACAATTTTTTTTTATTTGTACATACAAGCTGGGGTACAGGCCAGAGGCATGGGGCGGTGAGAGGGTTCACCAGAGACGGAGCGGGTAGCAGAACAGGCAGATCAGAAATACACTGCTGAGGGGAGCAGCGGGCGAGGCAGGAGAGGTCTGCCGTGCCATGTGAGATTCTCCCCGGCTGGGGGTTGAACTCATGTCGCCACTGCCGACAACTCCACAGCGCAGCGCTTAACCGCTGCGCCACCAGGGAAGCCCTTTTCTACAAATTATCACTGTAAGTGTTATTATCTGTACTTCAAGATGAAGTACAGAAGCTTAGAGATGCTTAGTTTCATTCATTTAGAAATAGCAGTCACTATTCAAACCCAGGTCTCTCTGACTTCAAAACATGTTTATTTCATCTTGACCTGCTTTGCCAGCTAGATATAATTCCATAAAAAATTTCTGGTGAACAGACAAGACACATTCTTCCTTAACTCTCTGAAGAGATATATTGTTCAAGGGACTCAAGAAAATCCCTCTTAGTATCTTTGGTATGTTGACATTGATTAGATAAAGACAGAATTGTGACTTTTACAAAGACAATAGAATCAGTCAATAAAAATCAATATTTTATTTTGTAATATATTCTCAGAAAGATAGTACCAACCAGAATACACAAGGCCTTGGGCCAGATTTTCTGTGAAGAAGGAATTTGAGATTTTTGATTGGTGGAGGTGATCAGGCTGTTTCAGAGGGTTCTGTTAGCTTCTGGAATGACTTTTGAACTTAAAATATCATCTCTGATGTATATGGGCACATTTGAATTCACTATGCTAAATGTTAGACATTGCTTCTCCTGAGCAAATTTTCCAATATACTTTGCAAGATACTCTGAAGCAACAACTATGCTGGGAGGTAGGAGGTTAGAACATAGTTTACAGTTTAATTTCAGAAACTTTACCAGTGAATTTTATACAAAAACTGATCTAAGCAGTCATGAGTATTTTGTTTTGTGAGAAGGGAAACTTTTGTAGCTGCTTTCCACATTCTAATTGATTTTATTCTCTTGAAATTAATTAGAACAGAAACAAAACATGATTTCCAATTGTTTCCCTTGATGAGATTTTTTTCTAAAAAAAATCAAAAGAGTTTCTTTTCTGTTGCTGCCTTGATCGTTCCACAGAACCACATAACCTCGTTTTCCTCTTACATATTTAACATCTTTTGCCAGTTATCTACTCATTCAATATCCATCCATCTACCCACCCATCTGCCTGTTAGGAGACTCATTCATTTATTCATTAATTTGGTTAGTCCTTAGCCATCATTCTACTTTTATCTTCCTTTTTATATTTCCATATTTATGTTTTATTGAAATATTTTGTAAAATACTAGTAATTAATATGACATTTTCCATGGGTATTTATTATTTCCATGTGAGGGTATAGATAGTAAATAATATACAGGTGTGCATAAACCTTGATGGCATGATTACAAATTAAGTGCACTCATCAGAGGCAATTTGGCAGTATCTTTCAAACTTACAGTGTATCTACTTTTTGATCCACTGAATCCACTTCCAGTAATTCATTATAGAGGCATTCTTGTACATATAGCAAAGACATATGAATACAGATCAAAACCAAAACATTTTAAATTACAAATAACATATACTTACCAATAGAAGTCTGTTAAAAATAGCTATTTTCTTTTAAAAGACTATTTTCTAACTCAATTAAAATTTTATTTCCCGTTTTGCCCCTTCAGTATTAGTTGTCTGGGTTCATTAAAGTTGAAAGCAAATAGTGACTCTTATTTTATAATTGACTGTCCTTTTTCCAGACAGAATATCTTTTTGTTCTATTCTTAATGTTCATTCAACAAATATTATACTGAGTGCTTACTATGTGTATTAGGTATGTTCATATATAGGTAATGTTTGAGGAGCTTTGGGAAAAAATCCTTTCCTCATGGAGCCCACATTACAGAGAAGGGAGAGAAAAAACTTACAAGAAGCATAGCAGATCTTATGGAAGATAATAAATAGTTTAAAAGAAAATGAGCAAAGCTCATTTTGGAACACAAGATGAAGGGCATGCTGCCGTTTTAAATAGATTTGTTAGATTTCATTAAGATGGTGACATTTATACAATGATTTAAAGGAGAAGAGAGAAGTTGGCAAGCAGATATCTGGAGTGTATAACATCAGTGTAGCTGGACTCAAGAATGAGAGAAGTGTAATAGTGTAACAGGCAACTTCATAAAATTGGGGGGGGGTGGCATCATCTTTCCAGCTCCCATTTACACGCAGACATCTTGGACTAGCTATTGGGAATGAGGGAACAGAACTGAATAGCCAGGTGAAGCTATATATCATACAAAATAGGTGGGCTCGGGGAGAATCAGAAAAATAAGGGTGTGCTTGCTTTGGACTTGCACCAGGGACTTGAGAGACTTGGAGGAGAGATTTGAAGGTGAGGGACAAATGGGGAGGCTGACAATGGCAGCCATTACCTTGATTTGTACTTGGATTTTGTTACTTTTGTCCCAAACTTGCCTGGCCCCTTCTGCCCATTTCCTATGGTTCCTTGTCAGAAGGTATCTTAGACAGTGGCAAAACTTTTGGTCCTTAGTGGCTCCGCTTTAGGCCAATCCTATTTGACTTGACTTTTACCCATGCAGGAATGGGTAATTTTAAGTGTTTTATTGGGAAACTAATAGCCTTTCTTTTCCTCTCTCTCAGTGCACACTAATCCTATTAAAATTCTTTACACTAAGTGTAGATCTTTTGTCTTTGTCTTTTTACATAGATGGCTGGACCCCTTTAAACTATGCAAGTCTGAGCTTCCCAAGGTAGTGTGTCAACAATAGTAGGTGAAGACAGATGAATAATGGAAAGCCAGATCATGTGGGGCCTTGTAGAACATTTGAAGGACTTTGGTTTCTGAGTGTGATGGGAAACCATTGGTCACTTTGAGCAGGGGAATGTTGCAGTCTTGATATATGTGTAAAACAAGGGCTGTGTTGAAAAGAGATTGTAAGAGGAAATCTTGTTAGGAGTCTATTACAGTCATCTAAATCAAGCATGGCGGTGACTGAATGTCATAGTGAAGGTGGTGACAAGTAAATGAGGTTGAGAGAGATGTGGCCAGAATTTTCTAACAGTAGATGTGGGGTTTAAGAGAGGAATTGCATAGTCTCCCATCAATTAAAATAAGAAAAACTATGAGTGGGTCAGTTTGGGTAGGAAGTTACCTTAAATTTGAGATGTCACATTTCCAACTTGATACTTCAGTGAGGCAGTTAGGAATATAAATCTGGAGTTCAGAAGAGCGTTCTGGACTGCAGATTTAAATTTGGGAATCATTGGCATGTCATGGGTATTTAAAGACATGAGATCAGATGAAATCATGAATGAAGTGAATATAAATGTATCAATATTGTGAGGCTGGGCAGATGAGGTGAACATGCAAATAACATGAGAAATGACTAATGTAGTAAGAAGATGACAAAGGGGTTGCATTTTGGAAGCTAAGTGAAAAAAATGTTTTAAGGAGGAGGTAAAAGATCAACTCTGTCAAATGCTGGTGATGTCAAATTAAGCTGATAACTAGAGGTATAGTTGTCATCGATAATCTTTAAAAGACAAGATTTACTTTTACAGCTTTAACTGGCTTTATTAAGCAATTCATGAGTTGGGCAGCATCCCTATCTAGAATACTGTAAGAGCTCACACAAAATGTTATTTTTTTTAATAGTCAGAAAGATGGTGGGACAAAGTTTTTAGCAAAAGAAAAGATTATTTGAGTTAAACTGAATTTCCCTCAGGAGAAGGCTGGGGCTTGGGTGGGGTCATGTTTATCATGCAGATTACCTGGTGCTGATTGTGAAACTCCAGGTGGCTTGGCTCAAGGCTACACTTTTGAGAGGTTGAAACTATAATAGGTATTAAGTCTGGTGGGGACCTGACATGAAGGGCTCATTTTGGGCCAGGGTTTTTTTTTTTTTTTTTTTTTCTGTTTTAGGGAGAATAAGTACTACAGTCTTAAAAATGATGAACAAATCTTTGTTTTAAAGTATACATTGAGAAAATCATATCTAAGACAAATATTAAAGTGTATTCACAGCATAACTTTAGGAAAAGATAGTTATTTTGAACCAACAGATGTTGAGAAACAGTAATATAAGGCAGATAATATAGATAATGTCACAGTTTCTTTAATTATTTCCAACTGTTTACATAAAAAGAACAATTTCACTATTCAAATTAAAAACTATTTCAAGATATATTTTGTGAAGTTTCTCTACCCCTGTATCTTTTTGCATGTGCTTCAGTGTTCCTTATTGCAGATAATAGCAAGTAAAAATATATACTTATTTTCCCTAGTTCCTTACTCAAAGAATAGCAACTGTAACACTTTCTTTATTAAACAGTGCAACTTGGAGATCTTTCTACATTTTTGTTATTTTGCTTCTAGCTTTTATAATTTTTTTCTCTATATAATATTTCTTTTTAAATACAACTATGTTTTTGAATTTGTTTTATTTTATAGCTTACAGATTTTAAGTCAGTTAAAAATGTCTTTCCCATTCCAAGATCATAAAAGGATTTGATGTGTTTTCTTCTACTATATTTTCTATGCATTGGTATTTGGCCTGGTAAGTGGTATGAGCAGAATTTGATCTTTATCCATGTGGCTACCCAGAAGTCCCAATGCCATTAATTAAAAAGTCCATTTCATTTCCATTGATTCGAGAGTTTACCTTTATTATACATCAGTTTCCTACATACAGTGAGTCTATATTCAGACTTTCTATTCTGTCCGTTCTATTCCATCCATATAATCTACTTTTATTATTGTGGCTCTAGAGTATGTTTTAATTTTACTTTAATTTGAACACTTGTGGAATCATTTGTAGTACTTGTCCTTGAACACCAATTATGTACTTAGCACTTTCTATTTGGGAACATCTATGAACAATAACAACAAAAGGACTGCTGCTCTCCTATAGTTTTGTAGCCATATATATCAGTCCTGAATCTTTCAAGAAAAAATTTTGATTATTTTGCACATCATTTTAAAATGGAATTAAAGCAGAATGTTGCTTTAGGCATCTCAATATTTTATGAAGGAAAATATCTTTTAAATCTTGTGCAACAACATCTATATTCCTTAGTCCTTTAGTAACCACTGCACACCTAGGATAAATTATTTTAGTAATTGGAATTACATAATCAGCTTATTCAAGGTTTAATTAAAAAAAACTCATCTAAACAATATACAACAAACTTCTAAAACTGATAAGTGAAATAATTTTCCAAAGGTCTAGGCCATTGTTTTTGCCTGGAACTTTCTTCTCATCTTACCTGTTTTGCTATTCAAAGCTTAATATTTGTCTCTGTAAGTGCAGTCTTTCCGAACTAGCTCCCAGGGACTTAACACATAATTAAAAGGAGGGAAGATCGATAAATTCCAAAACTAAAGTTTCACAATTTTCTATGGTAGTTCCAGAGGTTATCATTCTAATTCTGCTGTTCTTGCAAGTTTTCGAGTGGTGGATTTGAATACATTGAAAATAGTTTACCAGAATTAATAATAACCAAGACAGAAATTAGTAATTGAAGCATAGAGTGGTTTTATATTGTTTTAAAGAAAATGTATTTTTAATGACCTTGAATAGAATTATCTGTGTAGACACTGCATGTAAAATGTTGAGACCTTGTGAGCTAAAAAACTAGTTGATCATTATTGAAAATAGAAACTTCAGTGTATTTAATTAAGCAACTTGAGTTAAAAAAGGGGCACATAATTAGTCTTCCATAATATGGTGTTTACTTAATAGCACTTGGCTTAAAACAGTGTTTCTCAAATTTGGCATCCATTGAAATCACCTGGATGGATTATTAAACCACAGATTGGTGGGTTCTACCATCAGATTACTGACTGAGTAGTTCTGGGATGTGGTCCAAGAATTTGTATTTCTCATGAGTTCCCATATAATGTCAATGCTGTTGATCCAGGACTACACTTTTGAGGACCACTAATACATTATTATAATAATAGTTTAACTTTTTATTTGTCTACTTGTCTACGAATTTATTGAAAGCAGATCAAATTTACCTTCATGTCAATTTCTAGTACCCAGAAAACTATCTATCACATAGTAGATGCTGATTAAATGCGTAGAGAGCTTTAGTCAACAGTGCTGTTTTGAGTATTGGTACTTTCAGAGCTTTTGTACTTATTAGCAGCCTTTCTCCTCTTTCCCCCATAGGCACCAGATATTTTCTGGAAAACTAAAATCTCAAGGTTATTGATAGCATTAATGCAAAATTGCAAGTACTTTTGCAGGTAATTTGAGTTATTTACTTTGTTAATCAGTAGTTAATATTAAAGATAGTTCTAATGTTTTGTTTATAGGTAAATAGAAACAGATTCTTATTAGTGTACTGAGCTTGTATATACTCAAAAAAACAGCAAATATCTCGGCAAAAAATGATCAGTTTTATCATTGCTGTAATGTGAAGTTGCATAGAACACATGTGTAGTAGTACTCCTTGAAACCCACCATTAAAATCTATTGCATTAACCCTATGAAGCAGTTGCTTGGTAGTAGAGTTCCTAATAATGAGTAACTAGTAGTAGAGTGATTAATAATAGTAGAAATAATAAATGACAAGCAGGTAGATATTTCAAGTAGACAAAAAATACTAGTTTTCTAAATTGCTACCAACAATCACACCCTCTAAAAGGAAACTTAAATAACAAAATAAAATAAAACTAAAAACCTACAAGATCTGCAAGATAGAGGATGAGGAGGGAATGAAGAAAGATAAGAATACCAAAGTGTGAAGTGGGCATGCACCATAATACATAATTTTATTTCATTTCAAAGCAGTATACTTTGCATAGATTTGCCGAATTATCAAGTCCCCACTGAAGTCTGTTCTCTCAGTCAATCAACATATGTCCCACCCTACCCCAAGGCAAAGTCGCAAGTTTTGCTGGATTGGACCTTTCTTCACAAGACTAATGTTTTTCCTCTCATGTGGAACTGAAGAAGCTGAGGATAAGTAATACTGGGCAAAAATTTGGTCCATTGACTGCTGATCAAAATACAGCTTGGGACACAAGATGCCAGAAACAAATATTTTGAAATGTATCTGAAAGCAAAGGTTAAAAATGTTGACAACAACATATGCGTTTAGTGTTGCTGGCCACTTCTAGTTCTTGCTTCAAAGATTGTCTTATTCTCTGTCCAAATATTTGTTGACTTGGAAACTGATGAAAGGACAGAGATGGAAAAAAAAACCAACTACAACTCTTGGTTGATCCTACTCTGACTCATGTTCATTAAAATGATAAAATTGAATGAGGCAATTTTTATTTTGCTTTTTAAAAATTTTTTCATTCTACTTTGAGATTACTCTTTCCTTTACCTTACTTTCCCTAAATCATCCATTGTAGTGTAACCTGTACTTCAAAAGTACACCCCAGTTCTTCTAAGCAAAAACAAATAAACATGAAAAATAAACCCAAAACAAAAGTCTTTTCAGATGTAAAATTCTCTCCTGCATTTATTATTTGGCCTTTTAATTTTAAATGTTTCCCCCACCACACATCTACTACTTGTTTTTTTCTTTTCCATGTATTTAATTTACTTGGCAGTTACTATTGTCTCCATTTCATCCTGCTCACACAAATATTGCCAAAGCACTCACCTCTGTCTTATTCCAGGAGGAGAAACTAGTGGATAAAGAATGTGCTACATCTTTTCTTTCTTTCGATGAACAGGTGACTATTTCACCTGAAATATTTCCCTAGTAAATTTTTTATGGCTTCCTTTAATAAGTTAATGTAGATTATATTTAAAACGTAGCATCATTTTCTTCTAATGATTTGTTTTATGTTGGAATATCATGAATTTCTATCATCTATGTATCAGGAAAGTAGACGGAATAGAGAAACAGCAAAAGTGAGGGAGTGAGTACCATTTAACCTATTATATTTCTTCTCTTTCTTTGAGGATAATTGTGAAAGATTTGAAATTTTATATGCCTTAATGCTATGTTTTTATGATTTCTAACCTTCATAAAACTCAAAACGCTTAAGTAAATAGACAGTACTAGACTGTATCTTCTAAAATCTAACAATAAGGTTTTTAAAATTTACTAAATGGTCTTATTTTTGGGGAATGTATTCTCAATGTGTTACCTATAAATTTTGGCCGGTGAAATTTTTTATTCTAGTTTTAAAGACTAGGCTTTTGTTTTGGGCATGAATTTATATCTTACTGACTCTATCTTCCTGGATCCAGTGAAAGCATCTTTATATTAATTTTGTTGAGACTTTTCTAGCATTCAGAAAGGAGTGATATTGTGGCTTATAAGGTTTTGGCCTTGTTATAGATTGTGAACTGGAACAGAATGGAAATTTCTCTATTTAGTGTGTTTGGCATTAACTACCCTTCTGCTTCAGAACCATTTGAAGAGTTAAAAACAAAACAAAACAAAACACCAAGTACAAATACTAGAACTTAACTCCCAGATGTGATTTCAGTTGGCTTGGGGACAGAGAGGCAAGAAAAGAGTATTTTAAAAAAAAGTACGAATTGATTCTAATGGGCAGCGGGAGTTGTAAACCATTGGTTTATCACCAGATTGATAAAACTGTGAATGTGCATATAGGTGTAAGAAAATCTTCATAGCACTCGGCAGACCACAGCTTCTCACCAGAGTCCTTGTTTTTTTCCTTTGTTATATCCCTCTGTGACCTAAAAGATCACTTGAACTCTGACTCCACAATGGCTATTTACCTGTGCTTTTACTTTTGCACAGTACTATATGTGAGTCCTTTGAGAATAAATGTAAATGTCTAAATTACTGATGAAATTCAGAATAAGGAGAATAAAAAGTGGGACAGGTAGGGAGCATCTGTCACAATGTGAAAGAGTCACAGTGCATGTGCTTTTGTTTCTGAATCTGCAAAGTGTACCACTAATCTATTTATATCCATCATGTCAACCTCGCCTACAAACTTACTGTTGTCTGTCTATAGAGATGTGACATTAAGTAGCCCATATAGTGTGTTATTTATTTGTTTACAGGTTAATTGTTCAGAATATTGATCTCCTGGGTTCATTTTCCCATTCCTCCTCAAATACCCTTTCAAATCAACAAACAAACTGGAACAGATTCTTCTACACAGGGGACTCTTAAATGATGCAGATTCTTTCTTCTCAGTGCCTTCTAAAAAATCACTCTTGCAAAAAAGTATAATCCAATGTAAATACTGCTATCACTCTAGAAGTTATGGCAAGGTTTTAGATCCTCACTTTTGGAGGGATGCAAGGAACTAATACTGCAAGGCACCAAATTTTTACCACTTGCCCTTTTGATTAATTTCTCAGTAAATATATAGAGGGAGGCCTCTAAGTTACCATAAAATTCTATAAATATTTCCAAGAAACTGCTTGAAATTATGGTACTCAGCTATATGAGAGTTGGTTGGGGATTCTACATCTGTTTTAAAAATACAATAAAAAAGCTTAATTTTGCGGAGTGGTGATGTATGCTGTCACCGGTCACCATTTTCAACTTACCATAGTTATAGTTACACAATAACTCCTTCTCAATTTTGTAATGCATTTGATTTTAAATTAGCAAAAAGTAAATTCAAAGTCTGCTCCTTGTGAGTGGGTATGTGAAAAGAATCTGGGTTAGGGGCTTGCAACAAATTTAATTCCCTGGATGGGACTGTGTGTGAACAGAAATTGGGAGACTCAGAGTTTGAAGGGCGCTGTAGGGAGATAGTACTAGAAGCAATATGCTGAGATAGGGTCAAATCTAAAGACCCAAGACATCAACATAGAATCTAAGATGACTTCTAAGAGTGTGTGCTGAGAGACTGGTGTGAGTTAAGAATTAGAAAGCTGCATATGAAGAGAAAGAAGATTCCAAAGTTGGGTAGCAAGGATGGGTCAAGAGCAGGATATAGAAATGTAGCTGCAGAAGGAATTTCAGAAGCAAACATAGATAAAATAGGGATGAGAGTTGGCAGAGACATGAGAAGTGAAGTGAATTAGGGGAGGGCTACAGCCCTGGATGAATTCAGTCAGGCAAGAACAGGTTGCTTTCGTTGTCTGAATTCTGCTGTTGATTTTGTAGTTTTTCAATGTCTTCTTTTTTTTCCTTTGATATTATTTGACAAGCATATTTTACTCTTCCAAGAACTAATAACACTTGGCATTGGACAAAGAAAACTCTACCAGTGGATAATATGTTTCTTGAAAGCACTGGTGCAATCTCTGTCAGATGAGGTTTCCTGGGGTCATTTCCTCATGAAGATAATTTCTAGTTTTTTTTTCTTCTTGAACTAAGGATCTAGATATCTCTAGGATCATATCCACATTTGTTCTCATAAAATGCAGTGTGTTTTCTTAGCCAGTAACTGTGTACGGGTAGAATGGTAGAGGATGAACATGGATCTCTCTGGAACTTCTAAGTTCTTGGTCATTACAGAAACTTAGTGCTATCTTCTTATAGTCAGATAGAAATGTATTCTGCTGTATGCTTCAGAGACTCTCTAAACACTGACTGCAACTTACATATTCATTTGTCTGACACCAAGAAGTCCAGGGTTGGACAATGTGGGGATAGTCCCCAGTGATGTCATTGGGGTCCTGCTTCTTTCTCTTTATATATATATATTTTATATATATATATATATAGTGTGTGTAGGCTGTATTATCATGCTTATGGACGCTGGTCTTCAAATGGCTCTCACTTCAGTGTTTCAGGTAGTGAGAAGAAGAAACAGTGCTATGTGGCTATGTATGGAGTTGGTGGGGTGGGGTGGAGTCTTTTCTTTCCCTTAAGAGAAATCCTCAGCTTAAAGATCAGTCACCCTAATTCTGTTGTGTGGCCACCTAGAACATCAGGGAAGTATAGAGAATTTTGTATTTTTTTATCTTGGATCTTGTCACCATTAAACAAAACTGGAAGCTTGTTATTTAGATGGTGGAGTGGATATTGGATAGACAGCTATCACAAAAGCTTACAGATAAATGTAGGAATAGGTGCATTCTTAATACTTGACTATTACCATATGATCTGGTTAACCCATTTCTGGGTATTTTGCTGAAGGTTACGAAAACTCTACTTCTAACATATATATGCACCCTCATGTTCATCACAGCGTTATTCATAATAGCTAAGAGTCCATAGCAGACAATTTGATAGAGAATAGATACACAATGGAATACTGTTCAGCTATACAAAAGCTCAAATCCTGCCATTTGCGACAACATGAGTGGTCCTAGAACGTATTATGCTTAGTGAATTAAGTCAGTTGAAAAAAGATTAACACCATATGATTTCACGTCTATGGAAGATAAAGAAGCAAAGCTCTTGGTCAACAAACAAAACAAAATCAAGCTCTTGTAAGAACAAAATACTGGTTATCAGGGGGGATTGGGAAAGTGTGGGTAAACTTGGTTCAAGGGGTAGATTATATTTTGAAATATGGAAATTAAATTTTGCAGCAAGTACAATGCAGTATATGCAGATGTGCAGATATTAATGTATAGTGCTCTATAATACTATACAACCAAGTTACTTCAATGCAAATTTCAAAAGTAAGCCTTCCAAACCATAATAAAATATAATATGGAAATAAACCAATTATGTGGCTAATATCTAAATAATGGTGAAGTCACTTAGATAAACCTGCATCAGTGGATAATGTCTTAGACAATGTTTTCATTATGATGTCTATTTTTCTGTAAATTTACAACAAAATATCTTAAAGTAAAGGGAATTTTATTTATGTTTGAATAAGCTTTATAAATAGGATTTAAAACTTTTCTTCTTGTCTGTTTGTAGTCCTTAGCACCTAGCCATTCCATTCAAGCCAGAATCAGAACTTTGGTTTTTTAGGAATAGGGACTTTTGAACTGTAGATAGTTCCATATGTTGTTATTTTCAGAAACAATTTATTTAAAAAATAGTTTTCAACATTTAAATAGAATGAATCTAAAAGTGAACAACTGAATTTCTATATTTTAATTTTTATTTTGCAAAGATAAGATACACATTTATTATTTCACCTTTCTTACACAAAAGGTAGCATACTATAGGTATTCTTTTTTATGCAAACTTTTTCATTTATTATTCCTGGAAATTAGTATTCAGTATTCATAGAGATGTTCCTCATCCTTTTTCATAGTTGCCTAGTACTCATTGTGTGGATGTAGCATAGCTTGTTCAAATAATCTTATGCATAAGGGGGTTTATTTCCAGTATTTTGAAATTATTAAGAGCAGCTTGAGCATATGTATTTTGACATTATTGGAAGTGTTTGATCAGTGTAAATTCATAGAAGAGATTTCTGTGTTAAAATGTAAACATGTAGTTTTGTTAGTTATTGTCAATTTCCCTTCTGTTAAGGTTGCAACAGTTTGTGTCTCAGTCAGCTCAAGCTGCTGTTAACAGAACAGTATGGACTCTGACTAAAACAACATAGGAGTTGGCAGATCTGGTGTCTGGTGAGGGCTCTCCTCTGGCACGCACACTGATGATGACTGCTCATTGTATCCTCATGTAGGGAAAGAGGGGAGGGAGTCCCTTTTATGAGGGAACTATCCCATTCATGAGGGCTCCCTACTCATGACCTAATTACATTTAAAAGTCTCCATCTCCTAGTACCAGCTCTTGGAGGTTAAGATTTCAGCATATGAATTTAGACAGAATGAGAGGGGCATAAACCATAAACCTTCAGTCTATCCCAATTATCCAAGTATGAAAGCCTACATCCTCCACTTCGTCAGCAATAGAGTACTGCTACACATTTTAATTTCCGTCAATTTGACAGATAAGAAATGGTATCTCAGTGTGGTTTTCATAGGCATTTCTCTTATAAGTGAAGAGGACTTTAAACCATCATTCATTCATCCTTTTGTGAACTGTTTATTCAGGTCCTTGGCCAATTTCTTTTGTCTTACTGAAACACTGCTATTTTTCTTTTCCTTTTTTTTTTTTTAAATTGAGGTAACATTGGTTTACTACTCCATACATGATTCAGAGGTATAGGATCACACACTTTCAGATGTATTTTACCATACTCCATCCACCATTAAGTCACGCATCGTTCATCATATTCTACTGGTGTTCTCTAACCTGTTCTCCAACCTCCCTCTCCCCCTCGGGTAGCTTCATCTATAGTTAGACTTCTCGGTTGGTTATTTATTTGGTTCTGTCTGACTTTTTGTTTTGTTTCTCTATATTCCACAGGTAAGTGAAATCGTCAGTATTTCCTTTTCTCTTTCTGATTTTTTTTTACTTAACATTACCCCCTCTTCCATCCATATTGTGGCAAATAGCAAGAATACATTATTTTCCCCTCATAGCTGAATAGTATTCCACTTTTTATATATACCACTTCTTGCTGATCCATCAATTCATTCTTGGGCACTTAGGTTGTTCCCATAACTTGGCTGTTGTAAATAGTGCTGCAGTGAACATAGGAGTGCATCTATCCTTTCTAATTAGTGAAATTGCTGTTTTTCTTACTTCTCCTGCAAATAATCACATAGGCTGAGGAAGGGAACCCAAGTAATAAGTGTAAGCAGAAGCTCCCAAATTCTTGTCTTGGGTTTGTAACCAGATTAGTTCTTTGAGAATTATTTAGGTTTATACAGATTATTATACCATCTTCAAGTTTCTGATTTAGAAAGACTGGGGTGGTTCCAGGAGTCCATGTTTTTATGTTTTGGTATTGTGTGGGTACTATTGATAGAACTGCTCTTTCTCTAACAAAAGTACCAACTTAAGGATCTTTCTCTGGGAAGAGAATGGGCAACAGGGATTGCTGGGGGAGGCTGCCTTATACCTCAAGAACACACCAGAACTTTTTGACATACCTACATACTTTACGGTTTAATCCATTCCTGGTCCTCCATATGCAGTTGGGTAATGTGGACATTTTGCCCTGAGAGCACGTAAAAACCCAGCGATTAGATGACATCCCCAGTAATTTTTGGTTGGCATACTGGCTTCAGCTCATTTATCTGACTTGTTCCTTTTATTTCCCTGGTTGCCATCTCTCTCAGATTTATATGCATATTTCTCAGGATTAGTTCAGAATCTGCTTCTTTGGGGGTTCTGCTTTTCTAGATTGCTGACTTTGTTTCATTCCATTTCTTTCTTTTCATTATGCTCTCTTGATTTCAAATGCTCCTTTAGCTCTGAGGAGAGAAATTCTCACCCCCTTGGACTGAGGTCACAAGTGCCCTATTATTTCCATGTACGTGGAATTTAGGGGCAACTGCAGTTTGATTTGAATGTGGATCTGGGATACCATCTGGAAGATGTATTTGTATATAGTAGGGGCTTAGTTATTGCTTAATAGTCATATCTCTAAAATGTAGAGCAATAATTTAATATTTGAAATGGGGAGCTATGTATAACAATATTTCTCTTTTTTTAAAAAAGATTTTTCTTATGCATGGAAGTACTGAGCATAGGCCAGAAATGCAGGGGGTGAGAGGATTCGCTACAGAGTGGGGAGCAGAACAGGCGGATCTACTGAAATACACTGCTAAGGGGAGCGGTGTGTGAGACAGGAGAGGTCTGCTATGTCATGTGGGTTAGCTACCTGGCTGGAGATGGAACTCAGGCAGTTGTGGTGATAGCGCTGAGACTTAACTGGCCTGCAATATTTTTCTATTTATTTAGAATAGAGGTAATATTCTTAATTTTATGAGTGACTCCTTAATCCAAACAATATTGGTACGCTAATCAGAAGAGGCGATGTCAGAATAGTTGGAGAAGGTTGTGTGGGAATATAGGTGAGAAGAGTTGATCGATATAGGGAAGAATATTTCATATTGTGCTCAACTGCATTGTCTTAATTTTGACTTTTTGAAACACAGTCTAATTCTCATAATTGTAGAACTTTACCGTTAACTTCAGCATCTTGAGTAAAGTGACATTAATATATGTCCAGATAGCTAAGAGAAAAACTTAAACTCAAGCATGACATAAGTTTGAGACATGTATAAATGACATAGAAAGTGAAAATGTAAGGGGAACAGTGAGGAGCAACCTCTAAGCCAGTGGGTGGCACTCAAAGCCAAATTGATGGTAGAAGGTGGAGCTTTTCAAACTCCATTCCCTGTGTGGGGGCTGATCAAAAGTAGGGGCGGGGATGATGCTTTTGGCATTTAAACTGCTGAGGCTTTTTGGATAGTTAAAAATTACTGAGCTTTTTGGGCAGGTAAACTGCTGAGGTCTTTGGATAATTAAGTTGTTGGGACTTTCGCAAATTCTATGCATTCCTCCCCATTTTTTCCTCTGGTAACCACCATTCTGTTGTCAGACTCCTAGGGTTTGTTTCATTTTTTCTATTTCTGCAAATGGGTGAAATCATACTAAAGCATCCCCTTCTGACTTATTACATTGGAAATAATTCATTCGCTCAAGGTCTGTTCATTTTAAAAACGTCAAGATTTCATGTGTAAGTTGGATTTTAAAGAGGTTAGTTTATTTGTAAGACTATTCAGTAAACAATAAAACTATGCATGTTATACCAAAAGATATATCAATATTCTTTATTTCAAATATCACATGATTCACCACAGGACTGAATTCACTCAGGACTGAAGTTCACTGGGGACCCAATTTCTTCAAGTGTCCTTTGTCCCCCCTTTGCTGAAAGAGACTGAGTGGTAGTCTATGGCTTGATATTTTACAAATATTAACCATAGGCCTATTACTATTGGCATGCATTTCGCGACGTAAACATCAGTTTATTGCAGATTACAAAAAAAAACTAGAGCCAAAATTAGAATTTGACTGTCATATTCGTGTTGAGCACATACAAATTGATAGGAAATGACTAATTTTATTTCAGTAACATGACTTTTGTAAAAATTTGTTGACTAGTGTAATTGGGCCTTAATAAATATCTGTTAAAAATAAAGACAGAAAGTTTGGGTAAATTCAACTTTAATTTTAAGAAAAAAATTTAAGAAACTTCCAAGAGAGATGGAAAATGTCTGATAGAATGAAAGGCTATATAGAGGTTAGAATGGATTTATGAGAAGAAATCATGTCCAAGTAATCTGACATAATTCCCTGCTGACATTCTGTGATGAAAATTAATAATTGGAAGATGATGTATGAAGATATTGTATGCAATTTAACTCAGGCAAAGTTGTACATTTTATAAAGTAGTAGAGAAAAGGGATTTTGGAATCACTGTTAAACCAAATAGCCAATGAATGGAAATAAATAACAAATTTTAGGCTGTGCCTGTATAGGATGAAGACATCAACATTTCAGTTTAAGTGTCTTTTTTTAAAACTCATTTGACTTTCTATTAGTTTGACTTGACCAATTTGACTTGCTGTTTTGAGCCATGGAAACAGAATTGTGAGGTGTTATTGGTTGAGAGAAAATAAATACAGATGGACTTGATGTTTGTGAGTTTTTTACATGTCATATGACTATGTGTGGGATTGACCTGTAATACAATTACTGATACCAGACAGAAGGGGCTTTAAAACTGGTCAAGGGCACTGCCAAAATTGTTTACTGGTCACTATCTTAGTTTTGCACTCACACACACAATTGCAAGACTACTTAGGCTTAGAAGACAGTAACAATGGGATTTATTTAACAAACAGGGAAAAACAGAGAGTTACTGGGGCCAAAATATGGCCATTTACCTTACTTAAAGCAATGTCCAGTCCTTTAAGTCCCAAAAAAGAAACAAGTAAGGCAGAGTCTTCTTGCCGCTGCAGAGGTGGAGCTCCTCTTCCAAACAATAGGCTACATGTCCTAGATGGTGTTTTCCTGCCTCTGCAGATGTGCAGCAACCACACTGTAGACCAGGTTCCAGCTCACGAGGATGACACAGGACACAACTGGAGATACTCCCAGAGCTGCCGTGGTGTCCCAGCACAGCTCGAGGCCAACAACACTGAAAACAGTAACTACAGTGGCCAGACGGCCCAACAGACTACACTCACGCATTTTAGGAAGGTGCCTGTTGTGGGCCTTTGCCTTCTTTCTTCGGCTGCAGTAAAAACAGAACCCGGAGCAGTTTCCGTTGCTCGGCTACTTACAAAGCCTCCAAAGTCGCTGGCCCCAAAGTCAGTGAAGATTCCCAAAACACTTAATCTGAAACTCTGCATCCTGTTGGCTCAAAATCTCCTGGTGGCTAATTTCCAAACTGTCAATAATGGTGGCTGCATCTCCTGCCACTGGGTCTCCTCTTCTGCATCAAGGTGACTGACTTTCCTTCTTTTTCAGTCCCTTTTATTTCCTATCAGAGTCTCCACCCCAAACTGTAAAACCTCTTAGCATTTTTTCCTGGGGCAATCTATCCTCATCACCAACTACTGGACTTTGGTCTTGGCCCTGTTGCATTACTGCAATTACTAGTTCTTATTTCCCTTAACCATTTTTTTTTCAAACAGAGAATTATATTTGCAGTAGGACAGATTTTAGGAAAATTTGTAAAGAAACAGTTATCAATAGCAACTTACTGTAGGTACTAAGGGCCTCTAAAATTCGGGAATTCTGCTCTATTTCAGAATTATTCCCTACTGAAGTTGTGGTACATTGGATGGTCACTGTCTCACTAGACAGGGTAAGCTACTTTAAGACTTTTCCTTATTTATTTATTTATTTATTTATTTTTACATTACCAGCAATTATCAAAGGGTCCACTGCACAGACCGCCTACAATAATGGCTTAATGCATGAATGAATGGTTATTAGGATCCCCTTCACCAGCCTTACAGCCTGACCCTCTTTTCATATTCCTGATATGAGATCCCAGTTCTGCTCAACTACTCCTGAAATTCCTTGAAATGTTCCTCCTTTACCCCTGGTGAGATGACTCAACTCCTGATTGACAGTTGAGTTCCTAATTGAGATTAGTATTCTCCTGAAATGCATCCTACTGGCTGGGGTGCTGCTAACCTCCCAGGCCTTTCCAGCACACTGGCCAGCTTAGGCCCCCAACCATTAGCCCTCTACTGCAGACCCATTTCAAACTGAGCCTGTCTCCTGGGGATCATGGCGAAAGCTTCTGTGTGACCATGACCATTGTCTGAATTTAGCTCCTGCTTCTGCATTTGTGACTCGGACCTCAGTCACTCAGAATCTTTGAATAACGTCAGTAGTCAAAAATGAGTTCCATCTTTCCTGCTGCTTTGGATAGTGGGGTTTTTCCTAATGGGAACAGTTTCAGCTCACAGGAGACTAGTCCTTAGTTGTGTCAGTCTTGTGAATCTAACATAATTTGGCCCTGGCTTCCTCCCTTGGCCTGCAAACTAGCAGACAGATGCAATAATGTTTAAGCTTCTCCAGGCTTGGGTCATCCAGGGAGAGGATAGTCTTTTGCCCCTCTCTGTTCTCCTTTCAATTATCCCTTCTGTCTTTCAAAAACTTGCCACCCATCCTGCTCTCAGAGGGTTGAGAGACTTCTAAGCCACACTAATATCATTGCCCTCTTGATAAATTTTTCCTTTGGAGCAGTCACATACCCATACCTCCCTTTCATCCCCTTACAACCATGGTCTCTTATTACTTAGATTGATTAAGTAATCGGACAGTAAAATTTTAATACATACTGCTAATTTGGTAGGTTTCCTGTACTACGTTTACTCACCCCCAGAATAAATGCAGTCTTAAAATTGATTGAACTATGTCGGATTCTTCTGAATAAATTACACAGGAACAAGAACAAATGAAAAAAAAAATTGAAGCTTTGTGTAAGTTATTCAATCTATTGTCTCCTCTGAGTAAAATGGTTGATGAATTGTGATGAAACATAAACATCTGTTTTGGGAAATACTTCAAAGAATGAAAGCTACTCTTTTTATTTGAGAAGGAAAAGATAATATTTGAGGGATTCAGCTCACTTTAAAAAATAAGTAATCATCCCTCATTGAGGACTTTCTGGTCTCCTCTCTATATAATTTGAGCTCATTAAAGGTAAAAAGTGCAGTACAAGTGTGATTAAATGAACAGTATTGCCTCCAAATTCTCTTATCCCTGCTCATTAATCTATGTGATATACGCTTCAAGGATTTGGTGGCTACCAAAGAAAAAAATAACCCAACCAACTCCTGATTTATGTTCTTTACTATTTGTGCTCCATTTTCTTCATTATCCCAAAAACATTTTGCTTCACTTTCTCTTAGCAGATATTGTTATATGTTTGTTATATGTTGTTATATTGTTACATGTTATTAATGAAATGATTGCAGCCATCTGATACATTATGTCAATTCAAACTTCTTTCACATTTTTAACCAAGTTTCTGTATTTTCCTAAGATTTTTGAAGCTGAAATATCAGTATTTCTTTCTGGTAAGACTAATGTGATACTTTTGCATAGATTCTCATCCCCCAGCCTCCAGTAGTACATTACTACAGCCAGGTGTTATATCATTGTATGCATCAGCAAGTACTTTGTAAAAATAATTCTTGATTTGCCCTCTTTATCACTTAACATTGTAGTCTATATCATTTCCTTTCATTGCAAAAAAGTAGATTAGTTTTTGAAAACCTCTTGCTATTTTTTAAAAAACTTTAACCTAGCCATTCTGTTGTGAATTACATTAGTTTTGGATGCCCATCATTTACTCAAATTGTTTTTTATCAATATTAATAATAATCTCTTAGTCCTATATTTCTTAGGTTTCATCTTCCTCAACCTCCTTGTAATGTATAATAGTTAATCCCCTCTCTTGCCTTGAATATTTCTCTTTGCCTACTAGCACTACATTTTTTTTAAAACCACTCTTTTAATTCTTTTCTACATTTTAAAATATACCAGCTTATTGAGATATAATTCACATACCATGTGAATGATTTTTAGCCAATGGTTGGATTGGCTAAATTATTGGAAGTTATGCATGCATTTCCAAGACTCCTTAATAGACACTTAGAATGCTATTTTTCAGCTATTTCCAATTTTAACTTGATTGTAAACCTATAATTACCATGTTGAAGAGAGCCGAGTCACCAAATGGGAGGAAAGATGGAAAGAGCCTGAGTCCTGGAATTGCTGAGTTCTACCCCAGATCTGTTGAAGGGTTAGCAATCTGTGTTGTAACAAGCCTTGCAGGTGAGTCTAACGCAGATTAAAGTTGACAGCTCTTAGAACAGGTTAGGTAGGCCTACCTCAGCCAGAACATCTAGAAATGCATGTTTTTCCATGTTAACAAAGCCCACAACTTTGGAAACATGATTTTCTCCTTATTTTTAGCAGAGCTGGAAACATAGAAGGATATGTTCATGGTTAGTGCTTTTTGGGCACACTCACGACTGTGATGAGTGTCATCCTTGGACCTCAGCCTCTGTTCTCTGTACCCATCCACATAGCGTGATTCTGTTTGCCATGGATGCCCTATTTCCTCAGGAAGCTTTTGCTAGAACGTCCCAGCAAATCTTTCCTTCCCATGTAGTATGCTGGGATGCTTTCCTATCTTCCTTCTCTGCCAAAGCCCTTGCCTTCAGTGCCTTTTTCTAATCTACATCATAGAGGAGAGTTTCATCCCCTAGACTCAGGGCAGCCCTGGCATTCACATGGTGCCCCTTATAGCATCCTCCCTCAATCCCTGTGTCCTGCCATTGGCACCTCTGGACCTGGAACTACAGATCTTTGGGGTTAAAGAGCCCTTTAATTTTATTCCACTGATGCTGGAGATTTTAGAGTCTAAACAAGTATTATTCACTTATTGTCCTCCAAGCCTGCCTACACTTAACCCACCAACCTGAAAATATCATCCTCTCCTTTTACTCATTGTATAGCCCTGGAAGACCTATCAGGAAGAGTTTAATAAGACATGATACTGGGGTTTAACTTTTAACGGCATAATATTTATTTCTTTCCACCCCAACTATCAATTTTTAGAAATAATCTTTATTCTCTACTTCCTGCAGAGCAGATGGGGCAATATATCACTTCTAATCTGAGGAGTAGAGTGATAGGAGTATGTGCTAGTCAATTCCTTCAAGGATGGGCACAGGGACTTCTTACACAGCAAAAAAATAGCTCATTGAAAACAGGTTAAGAGCACAGTTTTTCAACATGTTACGCTGATCTGAGAAGCATATTTCTCTGCTATAAAAACCTACATTAACCATGTCAAGCATGTGAAATTAAGTGTATTTGTGTAGCATGGGATAGTGAGTAAGGTTTAGGTAATAGGCATAGGGATTCAAGTAAGAAGAATAAGAGAATGACCCTTAAGACATAGACCAGGCCGACGTTTAAGTGTGTGTTTGCATGTGTGTGTTGGTATGTGTTCGTATTTGAAAAGTCCCAGAGTGCACTGTTGTTTTGTTGGGAAACCAGAAATGCCAATCTTATTTCTTGAGGATAAGACACTGCTGCAGGGCTGTTGACCTCAAGGGTAGTCTGACCTTGGTGACAGTGAGGTGAGTGCCCTTGGGCCTGCTTTGTCACCCAGGCCACCTTTGGAGAGTAAGGTTCTACTTGACAACATGTTCACTGCTGTAATTTGCAGCACTGTTAGTATTAAGGAACTGCTGTTTGGGGCTGGGGGCGGAGGGAGGGAGATAATTGGCAGGCTGGACAAGCTTATCTTTTCACACCCTCCTCTTCTGCCCCGACTCTGTGTCTGAGTTCAGTTTGCTCCCTGTCTGAGACCCAGTGAGCTGATGGGTGCTGTCTGCAGTGCGCTTCAAAGCCGCCTTGCACTGGTAGCAGCATTCCCTGACTTGACATCTCATTCCTCATCCTTCCTCAGATCTCGTCAGCCTACACGTTCTGCCCCACCACCAGCTAATAGTGAAATGACTGCGGGGAAGACAATGACAGCAATAGCTGTTCAACATTTATTTTACCTTTGGTTTTTGCTGCACAGAAAACTCCAGGACTGATGAGGTCTGAGTGGTGGGGCAGCCGTAAAGGAGCTGCTCTGGGTGCATTGAGGAAGTGGAGCGCTCAGAAAGCTGCCCTTTCTCCTCATCCAGTACAACGAAATTTGGGCTCAGTGGTCTCTGACAATGATTTAATGCCCTGTTGGTTTGGATGTTTGTCCTTTGGCATCACAGGATTGACACTATGCATCAAAAGTTCTATGCTGTCACCAAGGCTCAGAGGCTATATATTTCTGTCCTTTGCATATCCTTCATAGACCTTTTTAAAATTCAGGGGACAATACAGGGAGTTAGGGTCCTATTATCATTTGCATTCTTGCTTCTTTGTTGCTCTTATTACCAAAATGACTTTGCAGAGCCACTAATTATGCAGCTCAGGCTGTACAAGGAGAACCAGATAGGACAGCAGATGCTGTCCCGACCTCCAGGAGCTTTCAGTCCAAAAAAAAAAAAAAAAAATCAAACCACCAGATAGAGACAAACTTTATTTTTGCATCCTGTTTTCTCTGTTACCGATTGTCATAGTGGATGGGGTACACAAACTTTATATTCCTACCTCTGTACCGTTACTGTCATTTATTAGCTGTGTGACCTTGGATGACTCATTTTTGAGACTCCACCCCCTCATCTATACAATGGGTGCAACAGTGAAGCCTATGTTACAGGATTGTTGCAAGATTAGTCTTTGTATACTAATATACAACCATAGTGAATTCCTGGTCTAAGTTTTTAACATTTTGGAAAGTTAATCTTATGCTATGTGTGTGGATATCACCTGTCTTGTGATGTGATGGATGATTTCAGAGCCTGGATGAATACAAAGGACAAGGTATAAAAAAAAAAAAAAAGGACAAGGTATAGAAATCTATTACTTTCCTATGAGTAGCCTCTTATATTGCCTCACCTCATTTCCTTCTGCCATTAAATCAAGTTATGAAGTTAATATGGAAAACTTATTAACTTACCCACATAGATATGATGTTATTTGGATAGACACATACGTGTCTATGTATCTGTCTTTACATGCATATGTATCTATCTTTATGATAGATTCATAACATACATTTTCTGCATTGGCTAGCCTGAATATAACATTTTTCCATTTAACTGAATTCTACTTCTGAGTGATTTATAGGATACTGGCTTTTTGATTGATTTCCCTCAACTCGGATTAGTAATGGTTGAAGTTATGCATTCATGTAGCTCATAGAGAAGGTTCCATATGGATACTTTTTTCTATCAAATACTGTGCTTTTAAATATCATGGTCTTTGGTGCATTAATGTACGTAATAATTCAACTTGATAATTTCTTCATGTATACTAGGATCATTCATTATAATTAAATTGAAGAACACTGTTACAGATTAAGTGACAGTTTATGTTTGATTCTCTGCTTAACCAGTTAGTATTGCCTATGCTTATTCTGAATAGAGCTCAAATTGATTGATTGATAGGCGAGATGAAATTTTTTTATAACAATTTTTTTTTATCAATCTATTAACTCCACGGGTGTCAGTTTTCTGGGACAGGCTCAGGCAGGTATTCCTATATTTTTTTGAGCAGGAAAACGAGCCTTCTGGTACGGTCCTTGTGTTCAATATGAGTGTTTAGACAGTTCTCTAACAGCTTATCTTATTTATATTTCTCAGTCCTTTCACTTGACTCCATGATGCTGATCCCATTTCTAGTTTCCTCCTTCTTGCTACCGTATATGAAGAAAAAGGCCAGGTACCAGTGATATGAGGGAAAAGTGGGACTAATTCTTTGGAATGTTAAGCATTTTTCCCTAAAAGTTTGAAGGTCCAGTATACTGTGAGAGCATAGGGCCATTTTGAGAAGAAGAGAGAGATGATGGAATTCATAGTCTTGGCATTTTTTCATGTTGCCAAAGCTGGAGCATGTGTGTGTAGGGTGATTTCTTGGTTCTATCAATCATATTCTACCTCCTTTGTTGTTTGCCAGTTGATGTAAGAGTTACTCCAACAGGATCTTAAGGGACTTGAAGTCAGAAAATCGCTTTTAGAAATTTACTTGCCTCAAAATACTTAGCATAGTTTGTCATGGATTCTTACTAAATGGAATTGAGAGATACTTTCTGGTTTCATGAAGTTGGGAACCTGTTTATTCTCTCTGCTCTTTGTATAGTAAGGCAAATGCTTAACAAAAGGAGGGTCAGTAAGATACAGATTCAGGTTGTGGTAAATGGTCCATGCCCCCTTTTGATACTTAGTGACTCCTAATGACTTAGTGATAGACACCCATTAACTTTTCATAAACTGGTAATGTGAAATCTGCTCCAAAAGTTGTGAATTGCTTAAAAATAATGTTGCATAGAAATTAAACTGAAAACAAGAAATATTTCTGAGACAGAGCTGATGTCTGTTGTATGGTTACAGGGGACCTGTTTGGAGAATTAAGACCTCCCTAGCCAAAGCGAGGTCAGAGATAAGCAACTGGCACTCATTCACGTACATGCCCAAGAAACATACTTTGATGCTGAGATTTAAAAATATTTGCTGTGGCCCTTCCACTGTTAATGACATCACCTAATATCTAAAACATCTGTGACAAAAGAGGTGGACCAAGTACTTAAAAATGAATACAGTGTGCACTTACTAAATATGTTATGTCCCCGTGTATTGGGACAAATTCTCTTTGAGCCAGGGATGTTAAAGGAAATTGCATTTTATCTTGCACAGGAGATTTATTCATTTTGTGCTTCAAATTCTCAAGGGGTAGAATTTGCTGGAAGCAGTTGTTTTAGTCATGGTGTGAACCAGGTTGTGGAAGATGGCAATATAATTGACATATGACCCATGGTTCTACTTTTCCTGATACTTAGTTTATGACTGGAGCTTGGGGTACTTGTGTTCCTGGTACCATTTGCCACTGCCCAACTGCAGTAGACCTTTCAGGGACATTTCCGTGAAAGGCAAATTCTACCCTCATATAAAAACAGAGCATGGTTATAGAGATTTGTGTAAAAGGAAGAAATGTCACATGTTTATGACTAAAAATACAAGCAGACAATACCATCTCCAGAGTAAAAACTTTTATTTTGTAATTTCTGTAACTCAAAAGGCTTGGTGGTTTTTACTGCTTAATTTATTGGTCTTCTATACTTGCTTGTAAAATGCTGACCTGTAAGTATACTTAGATGCCTATAGAAAGCTAACACCAGATTTCATAATTTTCTTGCTAGAGTCTTAAAAACCCTGTATTTATTGCCACAATGTGCTGAGGTAACTGAGAACTTTGTGACAGTGAATGATAGTTTTGGAAGCCTCTGATATCTGTTCCTTTTGTTTGTGTCCCATTAGTTTGCTGGTACATCTCTGTAGTACCTTGTAGACATTTGGCAAAACTTGATTCTTCAGCTGAAATATCTCAACATATATTTAGAAAAAAAATATTTGTGCTTCTGACTTTGGAACCTGATTATCAGTTCCAAATTTTGGCTATAAAATATTATTCACTGAATAAGATTGTGTGCAAGAAAATCTTATTTTAAACATTTCCCCTCACACTTTATGGATTTGTTTTAAAAACATAGATTGCTTAACACCCCCCCCCCCAACAACAAAGTGCCTCTTCCTATTTGGAAGATCCTGGATCTCTCAGCATACCGTTTGTCTTACTGAGATTATTTTCTCCTAAATCTTGTTAAAACTTTTTTGAGTGCAGAATCCAGCAGCTCTTCATCATTTCATGTATACTCTCATCACACCGAAATGATGAACTGACTCATATATGTTAAACAGTAAACTTATATATGAAAATATACAATAAATCCTTATTTCTAAAGTTGAACACTGTTAACACATTTGGCTTCAGGAAATTCTCATTTCTGTCACGGATTCTATGGGTAACAGGTGCTCACTCAATCAAGTATATGGCTGAAAAAGGACCCCACCAGACTCAGGCTCAGAAGGTCTTCAGATCACTGCCATCTTGATTTCAGTTGGTTTGAGTCTCCAGTTTTACCTTCTCCTTTCTGAGACTGAACCTGGTGTTTTCCCTTCACCTTTGACTTTACCCCTGAACTTCTGACTTAGTGTTGGTGACCTGACTTACACCTCTAGGGTTCTTGTATGGGTCTTGCAGCTGCTGCGTGAACTATTGCATTAGATTCTGAAGGTCAGTTTCTCAAGTCAGCAGGTGACTGGACCTGAACTCTTTTTTGCAACTTCTTGACTTGACTGAATCCTAGTTTCACTAAGTTCCATGAGATCAGGGCCTGACCTCTCTCTAGTAGCTGCCTTGTACTTTCAAAATGGGCTATGGAGAGCAGATGAGGAGGTCTCAAGGAACCTTAGAGTGAAAACTTTAGTATAGTTTAGTGTAGTATAGTTCATCTCAGACCTCAGCCTGTTTTGATAGAACACTGTGAAAAAAGAGTGATTTTTTTTTTTTAGTTCTGTCCGTAGGTGTGTCTTGAACATCTGTGTTGTCATTTACACTATAGTTGACACAGTGGAATGTCAGAGGCAAATGAAACTTGTTTCTTGTCCCTAAATATTCAGTTTGGAAGTCATAGCCTGGCATGTAACGTAGTATAATATCTATACATTTTCTTAATCTTTAGTTTAAAATTTTCCATGAATTTATTTAAAGGGACCACAATTTCTTTCTTAATTTTCTAGCTTTTAATTTGCAGACCAGAATGATACTCTGGATTTTTACATTTGGGGGAAAGAGTGGGGTATAATAGTAAAATTTAGAAAATGAAGAATCATTGTGAGACAACTCAATGATTTGAAGCTGTGTGGCCTTGATGGGAGCCTGTTTTGAAAGAGGATGACTCACTCACTAAGTGCTATCAGCAAGTCAAATCAATGGGCATTTTATTAATTTGGCTCATAAAAAGAGAGTCAATCAGTATCATACCTAAGGGAATATCCACATAAATCAGACTCAAATGGCTAATGAAAAGGAATTTCCAACAGTCACTGGCATAATGCCAAATTAAAGAGCAAATGCAAAGAACTAGAAGCAGTAAAGGAAGTTTAGAGGTTTTCCAGGAAGAAGCTGTGGTTAGCACCAGTTAGAGCCATGGGGGATGAGATTCAAGGTCAGAGACTAGAATCAAGAAAAGCTGGGTGAATTTGACTAGTCCCAAAGGGAAATGCGCAAAGAAAATAGGGTTACAGATCAAGAAGAGTCAGAAAAAGTTGTATTAGGAGTGTGCTAAGGATCTGGATTCCGCTTGCATTGAAAACTGGTGGGAATGACCTATGGTGGCATACGGGAGAGGACCTGAAAGTCACAGGGTCCAGGAAACTGGGTGAGAGGTAAACGTAGCCCAGAGAAATCTGGATGGAGTGTTGGGAGGAGTTGGATTAAATAACAAGCTGGCAGGACCAGAAGATACAATGTTTGGTTGGTCAGCGGCGTTAGTAAAGACGTTGAAAAAGTAGGCTGAGATTCTGGGGTGAATCTTGAAGGAATTATATCTATTCTATTAGGTATAATTCCTTCAAGATTCACCCCAGAACCTTAGCCTGAGTTTTGATAGAACCCTGTGAAAGAGTGAATTTAGTAGTTCTGTCCATGATGTGCTTTGAACATCTGTGTTGTAATTTACACTATAGTTGACATGTTAGGGGAATACAGAGGTAAATGAAACTTGCCTCTTGTCCCTAAATACTCAGTTTGGAAGTCATAGCTTGGTGTGTGAAAGGCACTCATGACAGATTGTTGGATGCTCTTCAATTTACTTGATCACATTGGAATGCTGGAACCAGCTCCCAGAAGCCAAAACAGCTATTTGTAGCATCTTTTCTGAATGTATGTTCAACGACACATTGGATGCTTGAAATCGGCAGTGGTGGAAATATCTTCATTATAAGAATCAACAAACACTATGAATCAGGGCTCCTTCTATTTTCTGTCCCTGTCTCAGTTGTTAAACTTTTACCAGGATATTGATACTGGATCAATGATATTTTTCAGTTTAATTTAACAAATATATGCTGAGTAGTTCATGAATATAAACATCTGTACTGGATACTTTTCATTCTACTTTCAAAAGATATTTTTCGTTTCTAATCACTTGATTATATAGGCAGTTTGAAGCATATTTAACAAGTACAATGTTTTAGAGTGATGGCTTACCTCCACTTTCCTATGAAAAGTGATTGTAAAACTAATTCAAATTTAAGTTTTCTCCCTGGATTTGGAGTGTTGGCACTATGTCCAGTGGTGTACAGGGAAGACTCTTCTGCTGGTCCCTAGTAGAGATTAGCTCCTCATAGGGATGTACCTTTAAATGGCTGATAAATACTGGTGCTGGGCATTAACTCTTCTGATGTTGACTCAGGGTAGATATTTGAGATCCATGTTTATCTGGAAGATATGAGTGACTCTTGGTATTTTTCCTATGAACAGTACAAGCATTGGGTTTCTTGCCTTTTCTTGTAAGCCTATAAAGGATCCCATTTGTATGTGTATGCAAGTTGGATCTTGGCCTCACCGTCTCTCAGGTTAGATACTCAGGGTCACTTTATAACGGCAATTTCAGGTATACCAACTCACTAACATTGAGATTAGAGCAGGTATAACCTCACTGCTCTCATAATGCCAATTACCTCTGAAACAGCCAGACTAGAGACAGATAAGGGTCCCCTGATGACTGATTAAAATATGGTATCCTGAAAATTAAGTGTCTAGTTTGAGTGCAGATGTAGCACAAAGATTTGTTATCTGAATTGACTCAGACTGAATGCTAATATTGAGAAAACTCACTAGGAATAATATAACTGCTATATATCTCCTGTAGGAATAAAAAAGAGAGAACTTCACATGTCTGGGTGTGTTAAAGTTAGGAAAATTGGGTTTGAAATCCTTTATGATGAGCTTTTAAGTCATAAAATCTACTAATGAGAGGGCAGAAGTTAAAATAGCAGAACTAAGGATGACATTAAATTTCTATGATGGTACCCCGTTAGTCTAATTTTACCATTTGATTTGTGCTTTTCAAATAGTGTTATATATATAACTAAAAATTTCATAAAGGAGCAAAAGAACTTTGTGTGGTGGGTTCATTTCATTTTGGCTAATGCTTTTGTCTCCAGGTGCCATCCAGAATTTAGATAATAACCTCTTTTTAAGATATAAAATTAGAAAAAATTTCAAGAAATTAGAAAATGATTGACCTAATGGAACTGATATCAGACTTGGCAGTAAGCCTTTAAAAGACTCAGGTTCTATTTAATTACAAAAAATCAACATATGGATAATGTTGAGGGATGGAATAAAGAATCAGGAAAGGCATTTTTGAATTATTTTTAAAGCTATATCATAGATGTAAAATATAGGAAATATCTCTATTCCTAGAAGGTTATGATATCAAATACATGCAATCATTTTTGAAAATTACTTTTGAAAATATTTTAAATTTGTAAAGGTAAAAAATGAAATGAAAAATTGACAAAATCTTTATTATCAGAAACATTCTATTTAAAACTAAAGTTTATGATATATGTGTAACTACCGATGTGCATGTGTATTTATACACATTTATTTCACATGTGTATATACACACTATGCATCTGTCAGTATGTATTATATATCCACTATGCCTGTTTGTCTGTCTGTCTGTCTATCTATCTATCTATCTATCTATCTATCTATCTATCTATCTATCTATCTATCTACTCTTTTATTTGCTAGGAAATTTTAAAAAGGTTTTTCTGGTTCCTGCAGGATGAAGGCTAAGATAATGCAAAATTAAATGACCTGAACTTTAGGAAAGAAAATAAAATCCTTAGTCACCAGAAACAAATAAGGAATTATGAAAAACAGCTCTAAGAAATGACCTGGTGCTGCACCATGAGCTGTACCAATTTACATTCCTAACATGGGTATGAGTGCGCCAGTTTTTCTGCACTTGCATCATCATTTGGTGTTATCATTAATTTTTATTTTGGTCATTCTCAGAGGTGCATAGTGATATCTCATTGCTTTTCCCTAAACATTAATGATTTGGAAAATCATGCTTCTCCTTCTGGCATTCCTCTGACATGTATGTTACATCTTTTGTAGTTGTCCCACAATTCTTGCATATTCTGCTTTCTGTTTTTGGAGTCTTTTTTCTTTTCCATTTTGGAATTTTCTTTTCACATATTCTCAAGTTTACAGCTTCTTTTTTCAACTGTATCTAGTTTGCTAAAGAGAACATCAAAAGTATCCTTCATTTCTGTTATAATATTTTTGGTACTTACCTGTTCTTTTTGATTCTTAGCATTTGCATCTTTCTGTGTATGGAACCCATTTATTCTTTTTTTTAAGATTTATTTATTTATACATAAAAGAGAGGGGGTTCAGACCAGAGTTGGGGGGTTGTGAGAAGATTCACCAGACAGAATGGGGAGCAGAACAGGCGGATTGACTGAAATACAGTTCTGAGTGGAGTAGTGGGCGAGATAGGAGAGGTCCGCTGCACCATGTGGGTCAGCTCCCTGGCTGGGGATTGAACCCGTATTGCAGCGGCTTCTGATAGCTTCATAGTGCTGAGACTTAACCTCTTGTGCCACAGGGAGGCCCCAGAACCCGTCTATTCTTGCGGACTTACTTTAGCCATTGAAACTAACCATGCTATTAATAGTTGATCTAAATTCCTTTTCCCTACCATCTGAGTCTGCTTCTGATGCTTGCTCTGTTTCCTCAAATAGTGTGCTTTGCCTTTTAGTATGCCTTGTAATTTTTTGTTGAAAGTCACATAAAATATCCTGGAAAAAGGAAACTCTTATCTAAATAGGTGTGTGGTGGTAAGATGAGGAAGGGGATCAGAGAAAAAATGTGCTCCTGTTTCTGGATGGGGAGGGAAATGGTCTCTAGACCTATAATAAGGTCTCTGTTTCTTAGTGAGCCTATCTCTGTACTGTGAACTTCACAAATGTCTCTCATTCTTTTCCTCCCCCTCCCTCTGCCGCTCTGCTTAGGAGGGATAGGATGGCTACCTCAGGATGGAATTGGCTATTTCCTTCCCCTCACTCTGGAGGTAACTGCTCCTTGAAGCATTTATGATTGTTGCTTTAAAATATTGTTATTGTCAGTTCCTAATAATAATTTCAGCCCCAGAGTAATCACTATTTGCATTTATTAATTGTCTTTTTCTCATTCTAATTGTAGTTGTCCTGGTTCTTGGTATGATAAGTGATTTTTTTATTGTATGCTAGGTATCTTGGGTCTTGTGTGGGAGACTCTGGATCCTGTTAAACTTTAAGAAAAATTTTTAGCAGGTAGTCTCTTCTTCTAGTTATAGCATATAGATCTGGGATTGACTTGGATGTTTAATTCCCCACTGAGCCCTGCTAACACTTTCTGGCAAAGGAAATGCTGCCTTGTATGATCTGGCTGAGAAAAATATAAGGCAGCACCCTACTGATCCTCTTGAACTTCCAGGTAGGGAGAAGTGGAGGACCAGTTTCTATCACCTGTGTAGGCTTTTTATGTCTTGTTGATGACACAAGGTGGTGGGGGTTCAGCTTCTTGCTAGGATCACTGATAGGGGACAGAAAATAGGAGAAAGAGGAAGAGTACTTATTTTGGACTAAAAAACCACACAACTTTGACCTCACACTTAATTCATAGTTTTGCTTTATGTAGAATTTTTAAATTCATAGTCATTTTTATTTAGCACTTTGAAGATTCTCACTCATAATCTGTTACTACTAGTGAGAATTCTGCTATCAGTTTTTTTGTGCAGAAAAGTCTTTTAACTATTGCTATAGTTAAGATATTACTTCTCATTTTGATATTATACTCAGTGTGATGTTTCATTTATTTTTATTTTCTTGCGAGATTGTTGGTGAACTTTCAGTGCTCAATTTGGAAAAAAATATATTTTTTAAAGATTTATTTTTTATTTATACATACAAGCGGGGTACAGGCCAGAGGCATGGGGCGGCGAGAGGGTTCACCAGAGCCAGAGCGGGGAGCAGAACAGGCAGATGGACAGAAATACACTGCTGAGGGGAGCAGTGGGCGAGGCAGGAGAGGTCTGCCGCACCATGTGGGATTCTCCCTGGCTGAGCGTTGAACTTGCATCGCCGCTGCCGACACCTCTACAGCACAGCGCTCAACCGCTGCGCCACCGGGGAGGCCCAATTTGGAAAAAATTTAAACCACTCTTTTTTCAAAGATTCCCTTTCTACACACATTTCCGTAGTTTGCTTTTTTGGAGAAATTTTGTACTTTTCCTTCATAGTTTTTATTTCATCATTTTTCTGTGTTGCATTCTATTTGTCCTCTTCAGTGTGATCTTTCAATTCGCTAATTCCCTCACCTAGTCTATAGTATATACTAATGAATTTTATTTTTGTGAATACATTTTTATTTTTATATTTCTAATTTTTTTACTTGCCATCTGATCTTGTTTTATTTCAACTTTTTTATATTGTAACTTATTTATTGTTATTTTTTATTGAGGCAGCATTGGTTTATAGCAATATAATGATTCAGAGGAATAGATTCACACCTCCTCAGATGTACATTACCACATCACACTCAACACCAGAGTACCCATATTTCACCATATACTATTTGACGTCCTTTATTTCTTTTTTTAGAAAAGATCCATATCTTGGGAACCCTACATACTTATTTTAAAATAATTTTTTTAGATGACAATATTATTTTGATCTGGTCTGGAATGTAATCTTTTACTAGTTGTTGATGTTGTTGTCTATATTTTTTAGTCTTAGTGTTCCTCGTGTGGTTTTGAATTGTAGGTTATAGGCTAATCTTTTTTTTTTTAAAGATTTATTTATTTATGCATACAAGCTGGGGTACAGGCCAGAGGTGTGGGGTGGTAAGAGGGTTCACCAGAGACAGAATGGGGAGCAGAACCGGCAGATCTTGATTGTGAGTTTATTTGCTTTTTCTCCCTCTTTTCTCCCTACCTAGTGGTTGCCTTCACTTTACTCACAAGATCTTTATTAGGGTTTGGGGGTTATATCCTGCTCTGATAATGGCAATATAGCAGATTCAGTCAGCAAATCAGAGTGTAGTTTGTTCCTGTTCTTGACTTTAAGGTCACGTCTATCTCCTTCAGATTAACAACTTACTGAAGTTAAAACCCCGGGTAGTTTTCATCCAGTGTTTTCAAGCTCCTTTTAGAGGCTGGCATTTCATTCCAGTATAAACTTTAAGCAGAGCGACTTTGGTCTACCACTCATGAGGCACTTCATTTCACTTTTAGTCATTAGGGTGCAAGACATGGCTACTTCCGCTAACTTCTGTTCCCAGAACTCTCAAGAACGAATTGTTCTTTCATGTGTTATATGTATTATAGGCATACACACACACTCTCTCTCTTTCTCTCTCTCTCTCTCTCTATATATATATATATATATATATATATATATATTAAACTATTATGTATTATATGTAGTCATGTATTTTATTTATGTACGTATTTAATGCAATTAAAGTATTTAATTTACTATGACTTTTACATTTAGCCCTTCGCAAAATGCCTGCCATCAAATAGCAACATATTAGATATTTAAAAATTGAAGCTGACTATACTAATTTATCATGGTAAAACTTTTAAGCTATTAGAATATTTTTTTCAATGAATTTCTTCTTTGTTAATCACTATAATTTTGTATTTAGCTAAAATCATGCAGAAGAAAATTTAATATTATGAAAATAAATTTGCTTTTATGTTGGCAATCCAAACTCCTTTTGTTGACCTCAAATGAGTTAAAATGTTTGTGCTAATTATTCAAGATTTTAAACAAGATCTGAAAGAATGAACAAAGATGCTAAGTAAATAATCCTTTTATAGGGTAAAATTTCCTTTTGGGAAAACAATTTCTTTAGGAAGTCATTTTGATTAATTTACATTAATGTGTTCATACCTGCTGATTAGACTTCTGGAAACCTGGAAACCTCAATAATATTGTAGGCAACATGAATTATCTGAAAGTTAAAGGAGATGACATCAAAAAAGGAAAGTGTTATGAAGCCATGAATTTTCCCTCACAAATTAGATGAAGTTTCCCTTAGTGGTCTTATATTGATTTAAAGCAAATTTAGTTTTTAAATATATGTATCTTTATTAAAACATTTCAGAAAAAAATAAATTAGAAGAATTGAGGAAAGAAGATGGTAGGGGTAATAAGAAAGCTTATAATATACTACAAAAAGTCATTTGTGGTGTATGAAGTTATGTTAAATTGATGAATCAGTGAAAATGACCTATATATCAGTGATACTATCAGAAAAAGCAAGTACTTTTAATACAGTCACAAATACAGAGTAGTCTTGAGTCCATTAGAAATTTCTTATGCTACATGTCATGAGGATATCACTATATAAAACTAAATATAATGTTTTATTAATTTCCTGGGATTACCATAACAAATAAACACAAACTTGGTTACTTAGAAGAACAAATTTATTTTCCCACAATTCTGGAGACCAGAAATTGGCAGAGTGACACTTCTTCCACGGTCTCTGTGAGAGATTCTGTTTCTTTTCTCTTCTAGTATTAGTGGCTATGGTATCCATTGGCTTGTGGTTGCATCTTTTCCCATTACCTTCTTCTTTGTTGCCTGTCTTTAATCTATCTACCACTCTCTTATAAGGGTACTTAGTATCAGATTTAGGCCTCACCCAGATAGTCCAGCATGAACTCTTCCCCTCCTCCTCAAGATTCTTAACTTAATCACATTGCCATATAATGTAATATTTACTTTTTACATATAAAATATTATCCAGAGATTCTAGGATTAAGACATTGTGTTAGTTTAATAGGGCTGCCCTAACAAAATGCCACAGATTAGGTGATTTAAACAACAGAAATTTTAATTTCTGTTGTTGTCTCTCATTCCTAGAGGTGAAAGGCCCCAAATCAAGGTGTTACCAAGTTTGGTTTATCTAATGCCATTCTTCTTACCTTGTAGACAGCTCCCTTCCCAGTGTATCCTCACGTGTCCTTTCCTTTTTGCATACACAGCCCTAGTGTCTCTTTGTAATTCCAAATTTCCTTTTCTTGTAAGGATAAAAGTCAGACTGACCTACTCTAAGGTCTTATTTTAACTTAATTTCCTTCTTAATGACTTTATCTCTAGCTATAGTCACACATTGTGCTGTCTTGTGAGATTAGGGCTTCAACACATGAGTGCTTATAGAAACATAGTTTAGCTGATGCTGGACATAATCATACCTTTTGGGAGACCACTAGTCACTGCACTGCAAATGTGCAACTTTTAACTGAAATCATGAAAAAAAAAAATCTCTGCTCTAGTCATCAATGCAGGCAAGTTTGATGGTAGCAATTAAATAGTTAAAAGTTCAGAGAAAATGAACTCTACCAGGAATTTCTGACGATTAGCTAGAGAAATCATTTATGTAGAATAATAATTTAATGTAATATGAGTGTATTGCAAAATCTCATGCTAATATTTGGGAATATTTAAAAATCTCTCCCTTTCATTTATGGATTTATAGATAGACTTGTGAAGATTACAGTAGAAAAGAATTCTCCCTTGGTTAAGGGAAAACATGTAATTTAAGTGGAGGTATAATTTATACTACATAGTGCAATTGCCTGACTTTAATGAGAAAATAAAGTAAATTCCAATATACTTTACTAGGAATCATTCCAGCTTTCAGTAATCTGCTGCAGTGGGTGCCAGGAAGTGGCTGTTCATAGAGAAATGGTCAAAAGTCTGTATCTATAAGCACAAACAGGTCACGTTCTTGGTAGCAATATCTCTGATTACAAAGAAGGTGAGCTAAGGTTAATATACATATTCTCAGAGATCTGTCATGTATACAACACAGATATGGTACCAGAACATTTAGAACATAAAAGTTAGAAATATAAAATAACACAACGATTTTATAGAAAGTACCTTGTTTTGTACTTTCTTCAGACAAATCTAAACTTCTTTTATATTCATTTCACTTTTAGGGCTCAGGTTCTAGTGTATTACCTATTTGCATTATTTCTACTTTTCCTTTTATTTTCAATCTGTGGTTCTTCCATTTACCTTCAGATATGCTGGCATAGTCTTATAGCACAAACTCACTCTGCATAAAGTGTTTCCAAAATCATGGTAATTCTGAGTTGAGTGACATTTGCTGTCCCTAAATGTCCATCTGGAACTTCAGAATGTAAACTTAGTTGGAAATAAAGTCTTATATGTAAATTAAGATTATTTAGAGTGGATTATGGTGAGTTCAAATACAATGTTGATGACCTTATAAGAAGAGTAAACAGAGACACAAATGATAGAAGAGGCCATGTGGAGATTGGAATGATAAGGATTGATTGCAACCAGCAATACTTAGAAGAGTAAAAGATACTTTCTTCCCAAGAACCTTTGAAAAGAACTTGGCATAAAAAAAAAAGAGAAAAGAACTTGGCATTATAGCTGTCTTGATTTCAGATAATAGCCTCTAGAACTGAGAAACAGATTTTGTCTTAAGTTACCTAATTTGTGGTAATTACTTATGAAATGCCTAGAGAACGTGAGCATGATAATTTGAGTCCATGAAGAATGTGTACTCCAGATAAAATTTACTAAAGAAATGAGCCTAGATATCACATAGTTCTACCAAAGCTTCCATTATACCAAAGTATGTAAGTTTTCTTTTTACAGCATCTTTGTCAAAATGGTCACATAGCTCCATGCAAAGATGGGGAATTGATTAATGCATTTTGTAATGCAGTAGTGAAGGGTACTGCATTTGGAGAAACTAATTTCTAGAATTTCTATTAGAAACCAACCTAACGTTTTGACACAAAAGAAGAGGAATAGAAGTATCACACTCTCAGACTTAAAAACTGTACTACTAGGTCATAGTAATTGAAATAGAATGTTATTAGAATAGAAACAGCATACAGACTAATGGAATAGAATTGAGAGCCCAGAAATGTAGCCACATTTTCATGTACAGTTGATCTATGACAAAAGAACCAAGAATATACAATGGAGAAAGGAAAGTCTCTATAGAAAATGATGTAGGGAAAATTGGTCAGCTACATGCAGAAAAATTAAAATAGAATACTGTCTGATAATATACACAAAAATTAACTCAAAAGAAATAAACATCTTGGATAAAAGACTGGGAACTATAAAATAGATAGAAGAAAACAGCAAAGCACTCCATAAAATTGGCTTCAAGGATGCCTTTGGGGACTGACTCCAACAAGAGGAAAATAAAAGTAAAAATAAACAAATGGGATGACATCAACTAAAAATCTTATGCACAGCAAAAAGAAGCTATCATTAAAATGAAAAGAAATTCTACTGTATGTGGGGAAATATTTGCACTTCATACATGCAATAGGGGGCTAATATTGAAGATCTACAAAGAAGTTGTACAGCTCAATAAAAAGAAAACAAAGAACCCAGTCAAAAAATGGGCAGAAGAGCTAAATAGACACTTCTCCAACATATGAAAAAATGTTCAACCTCACTTATCATCAGGGAAATGCAAATAAGAACCACAATGAGATACCAACTCACTCCTGTGAGAATGGTCCATTAAAAAAAAAACAACAAAAAAAAAACCCAAAACTAAACAACAACCAGAAACAGCAAATATTGGTGAGGGTGTGGAGAAAAACAAACCCTTGTAAACTGTTGGTTGGAAGTGTAGACTGGTCCTGCCCCTATGGAAAACAGTATGAAGATCTCAAAATATTAAAAATAGAACTACAATATGGCAGCAATTCCACTTGTTAGCATTAATCCGAAGAATGCAAAAATATTAATTTGAAGGCATATATGCACTGTTACCGTACGTTGCTGTGTACAGTAAATAGCGGGCTATTTAAAATAGCCAAGTTATGGAATCAACCCAAGTGCCCAAGGACAAAGGGGTGGATTCGGAAGATATGGTACAGATACATGATGGAATACTATTCAGTTATGAAAAGAGATGTACTCTTGCATTTTGCCACATGGATGGAACTAGAGGGAATTATGCTATATGAAATGTAGCATATTTCAGGCCCTGATTAGGGAATTTACTGGGACGATATTAGTAGGGAGGGGAATAGTCTTGAGAAGAGGAAGTAGGTGGTAGGTAGAATAAGAGATGACTTGAGGGGAATGTGGCAGCTGCTCCATCCCTGTAGCAGCGCTGAATGACCTCTGTGCCTCCATTCTTGACCCACCTTGTGATGGGACTCAGTATCTTGAGTGTTGGCTTCTGATTGGTTGAGCTTATGAGTTTTTTCCCAGCTATACCTGGAAGAAGGGTCTGTTTCCCTCTTCATTAATAGTGGCAAACAGAAACTTGGCTACAATAATTTCCTAGAGCTGTAGTGATAAAGTATCACCGACTAGCTGGCCTAGTGGACAGAAATTTATTTTTTTCACAATTTTAGAGGTAAAGTTGGACATCAGTGTGTCAGTAGGATTGTTTTCCTTCAGAAACCTGTGAGGGTAGGGTCCATTGCAGGCCTTTCCTTGGATTGTAGAGGGCCATCTTCTCCCTTTATTTACACCTTGTCTTCAGTTCTTTCCCTGTCTGAATCTCTTCTTTTTATAAGGGAACCTTTCATATTGGAGTAGGGCTATTCCTTTACCTCATTTTCATTTATAACTTTAAGGATCCTATTTCCAAATATGGTTACAATCTGAAGTACTAGGCATAAGGACTGCAACATACGAAATTTTTTTGGATGGGAAGGAAGACATTCAGCCCTTAAGCTGGTATGCTTCTTTCATTGACACAGTATAATGGACAGGAAATGTAAGTCTTCCAGAATAAAAACTGGGTGCTTTTACAGTGAAGGATGGATTTTGGGCCACTAAAAAAAGCTGTAAATATCATTTATATTTTTTGTGTAACCATAATTATGAATGTTAAAAAAATGTTTTTAATTCCAAGAAAATACTTTGTACAGAAACCTTGAAAATATAAAAAAAATATGTATATATATAAAGCCCCCAAAACAATGACATATAATATTCAGGATTGGTAAAGGTGTAAGGAATGAAAATGCTGGTAGAATGCAGGCTTTTACCCACCTTCCTGTCATGCTCCTTTTATCTGCTCCCAAAGTGGAGTTATGCCACTTAAATTCTCTTCAAGAAAGAATTGGCTGTTCAGCAGCAAGGAGTGCAGTTAGCAGACCATTTCCTGCTGTTACTGCCGTCAGGATGAACCTCAGCTTTCAAGCCAAGGCTGTGCTCTTTTGGTACAGTCCCCAGTCAATAATTAAGCATGGTGGGGGCACTGGGGCCTGGCCCTTTCTGTTTAGCCCTGGCCTCCTCTAATAGGCCATCTTTGCTTTGAAGTTCCCTTCTAGTTTGTCTGACTTGCTTGAATTTATTTCATTATCTGAGATTTGCCCTGCCCACTCCTGCTTCCTTCTTTTCTCTTTTCACAGGCATATTACCACCTAAATATTCTTGCACACCTAATTTCATCTGTCTGCAACCTCTAGTGTCCAACTTGCCACACACACACAGAACACATATATTTAGTAATAATATTTTATTTTTGTTTGATCACTGATTTTTTTCATAGGTCATTGTTATTCCAGTCATGGGTTTGTAAATCATTCTACTTTTCAGGCATGTAAACCCCATAAGTTTAATGTAATATTTATTTTCTTATTAACCAGCATATCCTTAATAATTAAGGACATGTTGTGTATTTTCCTGGACTCAGTTAAATGATATTATTGGCAGTTTGATATCTTCAAGCCTCATTTGGGACATTTAACTTAGTGACTTATGTAGATCACACCATTTCAAGCTGGTTCAAACCAGTTCAAATTGGCTACAACTGGCTCAAATTATCTTAAACAAGTTCCAGCTGGTCCCAGAAAATTCTAACTAGATCCAGTCAGTTCCAACTCACTACAACCAGTTCAAACTGTCTTAAACTACTATCAGCCATTTGAAACTGGTTCCAGCCAGTTCAAACCAGTTCTAGCTGCCTCAAACTGGTTCTAGCCAGGTGAAACCAGCTCCAAGTGGTTGAAACTGGTTCCAGACAGTTCAAACTTGATCAAACTAGTTCCAGCTGTTTGCAATTGGCTCCAACTAACAACTAACTGGTTGAAGTGGTAGTAGCTGGTTCAGACTGGATCAAACGAATTCCAACTGGCTAAAACAGCTCAAACCAGTTCCAACTGGTTACCCAACATTTCCAACCAGCTACAGCCATCTAAAACCAGGTGAAACTGGATTAAACTGAATCAAACAGCTTCCAGCAGGATCAAACAGCTTCTTATCATATCAGACATATGCCAGCTGGGTCAGACCAGATCAAAATGGTGCAACCAGCTCAAACTAAGATAGTTTAAGATAAACCAATTGGTTTAAGATAAACCAATTCCAACTGGTTCAAACTGGTTCTACTGGTTCCAGCTGGCTCACACCAGATCTGACAGTTTTAAGTTGATTCCAGCTGGTTCAAATCAGATCAAGCCTATTTCAACCTGTTCAAACCAGATCCTGCTTGTTCAAACTGGATCAGACCTGTTTTAGCTGGTTTCAACCTGCTCCAGCCTGTACCAACTAGTTCTGACTCACTGCAAATACCTTAAGCAGTCTTAAACTGGTTTCAGTCAGTTCCAGCCAGTTGAAACTGGTTCCAGCTGGTTCAAATCAGGTAAAACCTGTTCTACCCTACTCAAACAGGTTCTAGTATAGAACTCAAACCAGTTCTAACCTGGTGAAACTGGTTCCAGGCTATTGAAACTTTCCAGATGGTTCAAACCAGATCAAAAAATTTTTTCAGCTGGTTTTAAAGGGCTATTTAGAAGAATCAAGAAGATAGAGAAAAGCAGACCATCCTGGCTCCCTACAAAGGAATTAGGGTAACTTTGGTTCAGTCGGATCAGGAAGACACCCCACTTCCAACTCTATTTCCCAGTCTAGGCTGCATCTTTACTCTGCATTTGGGGCAACTCTTCTAATTACCATGACTTTGCCTATATTAGTTTAAATTAAGTTGCTATGAATTGTAACTTGGAATGTTTACACTTTGCATGACAGTGGATAGTCAAAACATCTAGTAAAATCTATATTATGACTTTTTTGGGGTGAGTCTTTTTACTTTCTCTTAGTGTTCTGAAAACCCTTTGTCATTTGAATTTGTACAATCTTAAGCTGGAGATATATGTTAATGGTAAGCAGTCTCTTGTAATCTATTACCACCTTCTAGTGCAAGCATGCACAGAGCAGGTTCACTATGAATTTGGCCAGATGGCTACAAAGAGTCCCAGAGCACTTGGTGAATTTTACAGGCTTTAGTGCTCTCTCAGGGAATCTGGTACACAGGAACACCAGGCAGGGGAAACTGGCATGCCATGAGGTGGGACGGGCTAGGCTGGGGGGCTGAGAGACAGGCAGGGAACTGAGCTTCCCAGCCCCCCATGAACCTTTGTGCTCTTTCTCTGGGCTCTCTCTGGCATTCTCTTTCATGTTGTCTCCTCATCAAGCTGCTCCTTTGTCCTCTTACTGCTGCTGTTGCCACCACTTTTATCCCCATTGCTTGGCTCAGGTGTACACACCCATGCTCCAGGTGTCTACAATCAGGCATGTGTTCATTGCCCCCATGCACCTTGTGATTACATGATTAAGGCCACAGGTGATAGCCACAGAGGCTAGTGATGTAAAAAGCCTGATTAATTCATTCACCCTACACACCTATAAAATATTACTTAGGAAAATAATAACAGGGAGATAGAGAATCGAGGCAGGGGCTGAAGAGAGAGAGGGAAAGAAGAAGAGATTTTAGAACTGAGCTAAAGGAAGACTTTTCCTCCGTTAAAAAGATAAACTTTTAGATCTTAAGTGTTTTTATTTATCTGAAGAATTAAATTGCTAGTTACCCTTGTGGGGCAAGGTTTTAGGTTTACAGTGGGCAGTGGATGGCTTCTTGACTGAGCTCAGAAACTGGGCATGGAGTAGCAGCAGAGAAATTATCACTGTGGTTTGGATTACCTGAGAAGGAAGATAGGACCTTTTATTTGATGTAGTCATTAGAATACATGGGAGCATGTTCCTCCATGTGTTCCCAAAGGGCCATAATATTCCTCAGGGAATGTTCAAGACAAAACTTCATAGTGATCGCAGCTGGTAGACATGGATGAACTTATTACAAGGATCTAATGCTGGCTAAAGCTGGGCCTCTAAGGATAAGAATTCTTAGTTTGACCTCAGACACTGTGAGAGCAATTTCTGTCCTAGGCAGCTATCCAAGGTCTCCTTTCTTCCCTAGCTGATATCATGCTTGATTTCCTCATCACTAGTAGATGAGCTTTGATTTTTCCTTACTTTTTTCCAGGCGTCTCATACTTTTATGCTGATCTGGAGACTTCTTGATTCCTGAGCACGGGTCTCACTTTGCATCTGGACCAGGGTATTGACTGGAAGTCCATGTTCTGACCATATGTCTTGTAGTCACCCCCTAGTCTTCTGACTGGCTCTTCTGTTTGACAGCAGTGTGTTATCCTTCCCAGCCTTGTCACTCTCCCAAATATGGTGCTGAGTCCTGAAGCTTGTTCCCCTGATAATTTTATTTCCACTTGCAATGAGTGAGTCTTGTTTTCTATCCTTTTTTTTTCAGCTGCTGTTGTTAACGATTCCAAATTTTCTCTGATCCTGGAGCTGGTGAGTGGAGATACTCTGGAGGATACAAGCTGGTGGTACTTTCCAGGTATTCTCAGACTGTATATTACTTATACATTCATGATAATGGTGGATATTCACAGCATTTCTAGACCCTTTTTAACAGCAGACAAAAGCAGATTCTATAAATGACAAGGTAAATAGGGTTTTCTATATATAAGCTGTGCAGTTATTATCCAAAGGCCAGTGAGAGTTTTGATGGAGCTGCCTCTTAGTTATTATATTTAAACTACATGACCAATGCTGTCTCTTGGACATCAACTAAAAACTTTGTAGTTGACTAGATTCTTAAATGTAATGTCTAGACAGAATACTTGCAAACAAATCTCACTGATTCTTCATTACCTATTAACTTAAGAGAACATTATAATAGATGGCTTGCTTAGGGCAAACAGTGAATAATGCCTCATCCTCAGTGCCAACAGCTCACACAAACAATGGGATATAGTGATAGATACTGGCTTTGGAGATCCCTTTTCCCTGGCTTTCAGTTTCAGTTCTGACCCTTTCTGATTGTATGACTTAACTTCTCTCTACTGGCAATAGTCATTCCTAGCTCATAAGGTTTTTGCTGGAATTATATGTGAGAATACCTACAACTTAAAAATATTTTTATTTATGTATTCTATTACAAATCCAAATCTTTGTGAAATACCTAGCATATTCTTTGAGGCCTCATAGGCCTGATTTATTCATTAAAAGTTTCTTGAGCACCTGCCCTATGCATGCATTGTATACGTGCTGGGATTTAGAGGGGAGATAATGCAAAGTTCTTGTCTTCAAGGAGTTACAGTGTAATGGAAGAGAGAAGTATAGAAATAGAAATTTTGGTAAGGACAATAACATAGAGATGCAGTTCAAAGTTTAGAAGCAGGAAGGAGACACACCTAACAAGGAGTCAGGGAAGCCTTTGGGAATAGATTCCTGAGCTGAAAGAAAATAAGTCAGAAAATAATGAATAAAGATAAGTGGCATAGACATCTTTGAGGTAATGTGACATCCTATGTATATGAGCTTTCTTCCTTTTTTCCTTTTCTTTCATTCTTGTTGAATCACCAACAACTTTCATATTTTTGGTATTATTGGTGGTTGCAGGACTCAATTTGTTGGTGTTGGAGGAGGAAACAAATTTATGGACCATTGTGGGCTTATAATTGCATATTAAAATTTTTCAGATTGGTCTTTAAAAGACTGGCCGCTAAAACTATGGAGAAAAAAATAAGACTGGAAGACATTACAAGTGGGAATTATCCAGTATTCTAAAATTAGATGCTGAGAAGTAAAAACTGGAGGGAAAATTGAGGCAGTAAATATTACCAATGTATCCACATGTTTTAGATCTGGGTTTCTTGACATGGAAGCTGCCTAGCAACAGTCAACAGAGGCCTCACTTTGCTTAGCCGATAGGCCCTTCAGGGGTGGTGTTGCTATGACCGGGGATTGTAGGATAGGAAGACCCTGGCCTAGGGCAGTTTGGGAATAGCAGGTCTCTGAAAGTCCTGGCACATGCAGGAGCTAGAAGACTCAATTCAGAGCTCTGGGGGTTTATTAATAATATGTAGCTTCATTTTCAGTTAGATTTTTGTAGACTGACCTTGGAACTTTACCATCCTTTATAAACTTTTGCTAATGGGTAAATTCTAGCTACCAACAGGCATTCAGAACACAATTCACCTGTAAGATAGAGTGACTTAAATCAAGTCTTTTCCAAGTCATGAAGTTAGTTTATGGTAATCTGGAATCTGTACATAAAATGTCTAAGTACTGCTTAGTGATTGTTCATTTTTGTTTCTTCATTTTTGTTCTGTGTTGTTACTCTATTTCCTAAGTATAACTTCTCTAGAATCCTTTTAAAAACGACTTTTCGATTAATGGTTTGGTTGCATAATGCATCAAGTAGCATTTACAAGATTAAGTGTATAGCATGCTTTTCTGAGTAGATTAACAAATAAAGCTCTAAATTACAAGATGTTCACAATGTAGTATCTTTCCAAGAACAAACCAACACTGGGCTAGGTCTTCAGGACCTGTTTTAATTCAAACATCTGGATTAAAAAAAACAGTCAGGAACAATAAGTCACCCAGTTTTGTCAACATGATGCCAGTGACCTTGATTATTATTATTGGAACAGTTTTTAACCAGATGTTATATAGTCTGTAATGTATCTAAAATCAAAATTATAACACAAATCAATGTATAAAATTCATCAACAGATTTGCATTTCAGTTCGTGGTATGCATTTTTGTTTAATTAGAGCAAGCAGAAACTAAGTACAGAATTTCTAGAGATAATGTAGGTTTCCCCTTTACAGAAACCTATAATCTAATTATTAAATAATGAATAAGAAAATTTAGAACATGCTAGGTGCTAGCAGAAACCTACATAGAATTTTGGCTGACTGTTGTATAGACTACTTTGAGATTGTGCAAACTGAGAAGCATTTATTCTTTCTGTGTAAAACAAATTGAATATTTTATATTATTCTAATTTAAAGACCTCTATTTTTAAAATTAAAAAATATAAACCTGCATTAATACAATAGCACAACAATAAAAATAATATAGTAATTGTAAGTGCTAGTAGCTACCACTGATCAGGTACTTACTAAGTGACTGGCACTGTGTTAAATGCATTTTCTGTACTAAACTCAGCAAAGTAGGTACTGTTGTTATCCTTTTGCAGTTTAGAAAATTGAGGCTCTGAGAGATACAGTGATTGACTTAAGACCTTAAAACTCACAAGTAGAAGAGCTGGGTTTAAAGTCCAGTAGTTCACCTTCAGAGTCTGTCTTTTCTACTCAGCTAGACTGAGTAGAACTAGACTCTATTCCAGCAACCCTGCCCTGTGCAAATCTGAAGCAGGTCAACAAAGTTTTGAATAAAACAATTGGCAACATCTCTAAGGGCAATGATACTGTTCACAAAATTGAGAACTTAATATAATTATTTTATTTTTATCTCATTTTCAAAACTCTGTTATGTTAATACATTGTACAGAGAAGGAGGCTGTATGTGGAGAGGTTGAGCATCACCAGGTTGGTGGTGGAGACAGGAGTAATTTCCTGGTCTGACCGTTCAAACACCAGATGCATGCCCCCTCTCTGCTTTCTCTCTATGTGGTCCTCAAGGAGTCTTTTTGGGTCTCTGTGATTTAAGTTCCCTAGAGCTTTCTGGTTTCTCCTTTAGTCACACTTCTCAGTCACCTACATCCCTTTTCTCTGACCCCATTCATGTAATGATTTTTAAGAGTGTCTTATTCCATTTTCTCAGGGCATTGTTCTTGAAAACACAATTGTACTTGCCCAGGGGGTGCTGGGCTTGGATTTCCTTTCAGGAAAGAATTTGCTATTCAGCTATGGGAAGTGCAGTTAGCTAGCAGCCTCCAGCTGCTAATACCTTCAGTTTTCCAGCTGAAGTCTTGTTCTTCCTGGGCAATGACTAGTCAGCAACTGTGCATAAAGATACAAGGACCTGGTCATTTCTGCCCCAAAGAAAACATTATTTCAAAGCTCCCTGTTGGGTTGGCAGAGATGTCAAATCTGTGTGATGGTCTGATCTTCCTATCCTGTGCTGCTTCATTTCCCTTTTAATCATTCACAAATGTTAACCTCTCCCCCCACCCCCACCCTAGATGAGTTAGTTGTACTCCTAACTTCATCTTAATTTCGACTTCCAAAGAGGACCTCACTGGTGCTATAGCCAAGTGGGTACTCTCTGCAAAGCAGATGATGAGTTTAAAGGAGGTGGTGTGCTAACCATTTCTGATAACACAATACTTATTGATAGGAGGCTTCTGGTGATTAAGTATTGAGTGGAAAATATGAGTGGTAACTTCAGGAATATAACAAGAGAGAGAAGAAGGAGAGAATAAGTATATGGGGATTGTGGGCTCAGATGAAAACTTTTATGTAGCTATCAGGTCTGTTTACCCATACATTTGTCATTTAGCTCTTTTTTACTCTTAAGCTGTAGCATTGAAGATTATAACTCAGGTTGAAATAAACCAAAAAAGAAAAACAAAATCAAACAATAAAAACCAACTCACCACCCAAAATACTAATTTTGTTCATTTTATTATCATTCTGTAGTTAATTTTCAAGTATTCACAATACCTGACACACAGTATAGTGAACTCTAAATAAATATTTGTTGAATTAGTGAAAAAAAATGAATAAAAATAAAAAAATTCAACACATTATTTTTTGAACCAGTAAAAAAGTTTTCCAGGATAGCAAGTCATGATAGTTACAGTAGAGATGTTTCAGGTTGAGTAAGAGGAAACATTGATTTTGTAAACAGCACACTTGGTTTACATTAACCAGGCAGAATCCTACAGCATAGTGAATACCTGAAAGCCCATGGACAGAAGTAGGCTCATTTCCCATCCTTTGGGACTTGCACTGTCACAAGACTTCATGGTCAGATGAAAATTCAAGTCAGTATTGCAGTTGAGTAACCAAGGGGCACCCAACATGATCTGCATGTTCGTACAGTCTCAGAAAAATAACAAGCTTTCCCTGTATCTCAAGTCATATAACTGTCTCTTAAATCAGATGGCTGCCCAGACCCCTTTTACTTAAAAATCTGGAGATGGTAGTGTATTTTTCCAAATTGTGTATTTGACCTGAGTGGGTGGAGGTTGCACTGGTAGACTGGAAAAATGTCAGAAGCACCTTGGATTTCCATGGCGAGGTAGTTATGTGATTATGATTGATGGAGGAAGGCCTGGATTGGCTCAGCTGGGAGAGCCAGATGACAGATTAAAGTTCTAAGACAACTTTTCTATTGCCCCTTACAAGTTGTAATTGACTTAGGTGTACTGCTAGGCAAAAATTCACATACAGTGTTATCTGAAAGTTTTGTCTTGTAACTTAGTGATGTAGTAGAAGACATAAATATATCTCATACTGTTTAAGAAAGAATTTGGACAGCAACACAATTTTGTTCAAAATTGGAGCAAATTGCATTTTGAGGAAGGTAATATTAAATAGTAGAGAGAATAAAAGATAATGGTGAGTAAAATAAAATAGAGTAAGTGAACTTTTTATTGTATTAGTGAAAACCACTATGGTAATATTTCTACTTCTAGAATTAAATGAAATATCCATATATTAATTTATCAAATTGCAAGTTTATCTTAAGCAGTTTGAGTAAAATTGAAAGGTCTCACTGTGAGGAAAAATGGAATGTTTCAAAAGAAAAAACATTGGCTAAAGAATACAAAAAAGGCTATGTGAAAAATAATAAGGGGTGGTAGTCAACTCTGGCAAATATTTCATTCCCATATAATACAGCAAAATTGATTCAAAGGAAATTGATAAGAATAAAATAAATTTAAATCGGAGACATCAATCTTTAAACACTATATTTTCAAAGTAATGCCAACTGAATCATTTGTTACTGATGTCAGAACATCCAGGTATTTGGGGAAAATGTCGTTTTTAAAATTATGCTGCTACCACATACTGGTTATGAATTATTCAGTAAATGCATGGGGGCGATATTGTTTACAACGCATTTCCTGCCAACTTCTGTTTTTCACTGAATGTTTTTTATTTTTTAAATTGAGGCATCTTTACAATGTAATTGACAAAAGAAGCAGATGGCACTTCTTTGATCCTTCATTGTAGCTTCTAGGCATTTGCAATCAGTTATATGCAAGATATGGCGACAGACAATATGCATTAAAATTAGCCCCATCTTTTTTAGCTGCCAAAGAGTGGACTTGGTCATAAAATTTGAGAGTAAAGAAACTGAAAGATCATCTTGTGTGACTCCTGTAATTTTATAGGTGAGAAAATGCTTGATTAGAGAGGTAGTAAATTGAATAACTCAAGGTTACCTAGGAAAGAAATAGAACCAAATCAGTTACTTGCCTTAGAGTCAGAGACTTCTTGCCCCCACTCCTAGTATCAAGGTTGTTTTTTCTATTTGGGGAGATTAAAATATTCATATATTATATTAAATTATGAAAAAATTTAAGCATGCTAAAAATTAACAAGAGTAATAAAAGTACTCTGAAGTACCTACCCATTCAATTCTGTCAAAACTTAAACCATTGCCATGTTTGCATCAGATTTAAAAAGTATATCATGATAGAGTTTGTCTTCTTTTATAGATAGACTGACTACATTAAATTTACAGTGAAGTAATAGCACAGTAGCCATGGAGTCATTCATAACTCTTTTTAAAAAGTTAATTTCATGAATACTTTCAAAATCTTGAAAATTAATAACAAATAGGCATCATTGTTCTATTTGTTCTACGACAGAACCTTGAATGTATTACATCATTTTAACTTTTTTGACTCAAATAATACTGTGTTATATAGGCCTGTTTTTTTTTTTTCTATAAAAGAAAAAGGCCTCTAATAACCTAAATTGTTTCTTAGTATGAAAAATATCTAATGCTTTATTTTTGGGGTGGATGTTGCCTCTGTCCAGTTCTCCAACTTCAAGAGCAAAATTAGGGCTGAATTTCAGCCTCTACTAAACTTTACTGTGGCAGCTCTGATGGCCAGAAATAAAAGACTCTCAAGTCTGGGGAGTGGATCACATCAAAACATGGCCAATCAAAAGTGAGCAACAGTGTAAAAACATTTGCATTTGATTTTAGATGAGTTTATTGAACTTATGTTTGAATATTGGTTTCACTCAATGATGTTTTGAAAATTCACATCAAAGAGAATGCAGAACTCACACTGCGGATGAAATCTCGACTGAGAAGCTGGGAACAGTCAGGTTTTCCTCCTAGAAGTCAAACCTTCTTTGGACAGATCCTAAGTGGAAATGATTGGATTTAAAAGCACATTCCTCCTGAGAATAAGGGATTTCAAGTTAAAATGACTGAGACAGAATGAGTTTGATAAAAGATACAATATGAAAATCTTACCTGCCTCCAATTAATTCTACATCATTTCCTTCTCTGGCCTGAAATTTCCCCCACAGAGTAAAATAAATATGGCAACTTGGCCATACTCACCTAATTTAGGCTCTTCTACCTTCCACCTTTCACTTTTCTCCAAAGCAGGTAGAGGTATTTCTCATTGCAGATCATTTTTCTTGTCACTTATTTCCAGGCCTGGAATTCTCTTTTCTTTCTTTACCTGGAAAACTACTATAGAGCAGTTTCAGGAGCTATAACTCAGAAATAGGCTAGTTAAACCTAAGTGCAAATTGGAGAGAGAAACAAAAGTAAATATTTAAATTATTTAAATTTGGATGGGAGTTCAAATATCTAGACTTGAAAAAGTGGTATATAGTATTTACTCAAGAAGTCTTGATAAAATGAATGAAGTAGATGATGATGTGTATGTTTAAGAGTACTGTTAATTTTTGTTATATTGTAAAGCCTTTTGCAACCTTTTATCTGTGCTTTTGTATTTGTGTATAGCTCTCTCCAGCAGTGTTTGAGATGCCTTGTGCAATGTCTTATATAAAGTGAGACTCATGAACCTATGAAATCACGGAACTCACATGTCAGTAGTGGATTGATGTGTCTGGGATGAGCCACAGCCTCTCACCACCCGACATGCATTTCTTTACTTCCCTTGTGCTGATTTCCTCCTAGGTCTTGTCCTCAGTTTCTTTTTCTTGGTTTGGCATTCTAGATTCTGGATAGAATTTGGAGCCTTCTCTGAACCTAAGATCAGCTGGATCTTAGGCCCTCTTGGTTGTGTCTTGTTCTTGGCCAGGGGTACTGGTCATGGGATTTTCTTGGTAAGCCATTAGCTAAATGTTCTGCTTCTACAGACTGGTTCTGGGAATTAGATGGTCCTGCCTTCCTGATGTGGAATGTTCTTGTCCTATATCAGTTAATAGCCCAGAGCATCAGTTAGTGGCCCAGAGCCTTATACCCCCTGGAGTCAGGTGCACCTGGATGGGATTCTAGCTTCCTTATATCTAAGCTTACGCGAGGTTATCAACACCCCATTTGTAAATTGGAGCTAATAGTAAATTTTTATATTGTGAGGATTAAATAGAAAATACTCAGTAGGGGTACACATGGAAGTGATTTATATCTTGTTGAATTCTAAGCTTACAAACACTGGTCCAAAGTCAGTTGGACACTGGTTATTAGGATGAATATTGACCTATATGGATTCTAGTTATTGACCTTTATAGGTAAGCATTACTGTCGAGTAAACAATTCCCCTTGCATTCCATCTTCCTTTTGTTTCCTGATCTCCTTCTAGCCAGATTCTAACAGGGAAGGGACGAGAGCTGCACGGAATCATCTATCTGTCTCATAATTTGCCTTGGCCTTGGTCTTGGTAAGACAAAAGAGATTAATCATTTTAGAGCCACAGTAATTAGGTAGGAAGAGTACAAGCTGCCAATGATATCAACAAAGCAATTCATTAAGCAGTATTAGTGCTATTGGTTCATAAACTGACTTGAAACAAAGGTTTGCCATGGATAAGCAAAAATCTTGCGTAATTCATATTAAGATGAAGAAGAGTTGACTTTATGTTTCAGGGGGTTTTAGATATAACTCATGAAGAAACAGGGGATAAATATTCTTGGAAATAAATCAGGATATTTCTTTTTTTTTTATTTATGCATACAAGCTGGGGTACAGGCCAGAGGCGTGGGGCGGCAAGAGGGTTCACCAGAGACAGAGTGGGGAGCAGAACAGGCAGATCAGAAATCCACTGCTGAGGGGAGCAGCGGGCGAGGCAGGAGAGGTCTGCCGCACCATGTGGGATTCTCCCTGGCCGGGCGTCGAACTCGCGTCACCACTGCTGACAGCTCCACAGTGCAGCGCTCAACTGCTGCGCCACCGGGGAGGCCCAAAATAAATCAGGATATTTCTCTGGAAACTCCAACCTTTAGAATGATGCTCAAATTCTGGGGAAATTGCACTTGTGTTCAACATATTTTATTGTCTCATTCCAGAGATAAGACAAAATGACCATGGATTTTGGAGTCAGTCAGAACTGGTTGTATATTCTACACTAACACTAGCTTAATATCACTGAACCTTAGTTTTATCGTAGGTGAAATGGCTGTACATGTTTCTATTTTTTCAGATGGTTGGACAAATTCAGTAAGATAATGCATTTCAAGTGACTTGTGTCATGTAAGGCCCAATTTCTATCCTTATCTTTTCCTTCCAAACCTATAGGGAGGGCTCACTGATTTGAAATGAACTTAGTGAAACAAACACCTTCTCATCTGAAAACTAATCTGCACCCATCCCCTCATATGAGAAACATCCATGTTATCTAATTTTCTTAGATAGGACTTGCTGACTCTGCTGTTTCTTTCTTTTGTGTAGTGCAACCCCAATTTTGGACAGGGGAAATGAGAAGGGAGATGCAATCACTGAATTCATTGACTTGGATAAATGGGCAGAGGAGTCTTAATGAGCATGTGTAGTTATGAGTGAAGTTGTTCCTATATATTTTTCATTGCACAGATAATTGTTAGGTGCCTAGTACTAGTTTTAGGTGCTGGAGATACAACACTGAACAAAAAAGACCAAGTCCTTGGTCCCATAGAACTTAAGTGCCAGTGAGAGAATACAGAAAATAAAGAACTCAGTAAGATAGACAGTGCTGTTGACAGTGAAAATAAGTGATACTAAGAAAAATAAAGTGAAATAAGAGAGAAAAGAAGTGCTGATGTGGGTGTGGGGTTTCTGTCTTACATGGGGTGACCAGAGGACTCTGATAAGATGACATTTAAGGGGAAGTCTGAAGGTCCAAAGACGCTTGAGATAGGAGAGAACATCAAAAAGATTGGTGTGCCAGGGCTAAGAAAGAGGGCTTAAAAATTGAGATGAGGTGATCTCAATTAACTTGATCTCAGTGAGTTGTTCTCACCAGGGCAATTTGTGAATGTGTGGGGATGTTTTGGTTGTCAGAATGCGTGGGGTGTGATGCTGTTATAGAATGGGTGGAGGATTGAGATGCTTGATTTACTGTAGTAGCTGGGTTGGTCCTGCACAGTGAAGACTTGTCCTACAGCTTGCCCAACTTTCAAATGTCCAAATGGGTGTTTGTGAGGTTAAGGGCTGCCACATACAGTGGTGAGATCTATGAGCAGGAGAACTTTTGTCTCTGCTGGGCATGTGGTCCCACCGAGCTGTGTTTGAAGCATCTGTATAGCTGTAAGTAAAAAGCTTTAGTTTTCTAAGTCTGGAAGCTCACTTCATTTTACATATAAGCAAAGCATTCATATTTTGCCCAATATGTAATTACTGATTTTCTTAGGGGTACAACTACTAGGTAAATAAAAGAAACTTGTTTTGTTTTCTTAAGAATGATTGTATCAGTTAAGATCCAATCAGGAGCATGAAATCACTTGGCAATTAAACAAGAAGAATTTAATATGAAGCATTATTAACTATAACATGGAATTAGAATGAAGACTTCATTTGTAAGATGCCAATTCTAAGGAACATAGGAGTGGCAGATACAAGCATCAGCACTACCTAGGGCTAAGAAAACATACAAAGAAGAACTACTCATCCTGGCAAAATGCAGAGTGCCAGGAGTTGGGGTGACACAGCCATGACTCACTGGATGCTGAGCAAGATGCAGTGGTTTTGTACTTGCTGGAAGTCCTCATTTTGGAATTTGCCAGAAAATCAGGTGCCGGGGTGAGCCTTTCATTGGAAGTGTCTCTTAGAGACATTTTGTATAAACTGCATAAGAGGTTATACCTGAGGCACTGCTGCCCAAGAGTGCTGCTAATTGCTGTTCACTGCTGAGATGGACACTGGATAAGATGTCAGTGCTGTGGAAACCTGGTGCAGGAGGAATTGCAACTGCTGCAGGAGTTGGGTGTTAAAGAAGGCTGCCTGCCCTGCAGGAGTTGAATACTAGAAAAACAGTAAGGTTTTAGGAATCCAGCACTGAAGAAGCAGCTCACATTCCAAGAACTCTGTGTTGTAAGAACCAAGCACATTATAGGAACCTGCACAGAAGCACACTGAAAACAGGAAGGAAATCCCCTTCTCCCGATACCCTCTCCTTGACAAAGGTTAATCATAAAGTGCAAAGGAAACATTAAATGGACTCAGCTCCATTGCAGAGCAGGCAATGAAGAGTAAGATTTGGAGATGAGAGGAAATAAACTATGTGGTTGTGGTAATGGCCCCAACTATTTTGGAAAATCTTGTCAGTGCTGTCAACTATTAGTGTGATTTGAGTCATGGATTTAACATTTCTATGTTAAATGGTCATTCTACATATAGATGAATTCTCTGATCAATTCATTGTTTTCTAGTGTAGTCATGCCTGAGAATTTGATTCTGAAATTTACATGATCTTATTAATATTACCTTTTGTTTGTCAGATAGGTCATTGCACTAATATTTTTAGAAATTGTATTTCTAGGAAGTTTGCACTATATGTGCTTTCATTTCATGACAATTAAAAACACTTATTTCATAAAGCTGGTTTGATAGAGTTAAGATAGGAGCCTTTTAAAGTAAGACTGTAGGGCATCTCAGTGAAAGGGGAGAACTCTGGAGGGGTTTTGAGCAGAGGAATGACCTGATGTGGCTTAGAGTCACTAAGGGAGCCATGGGTACAAGCAGGGAGACCACTGACCAGGGTTCCCACAAGAAGTGGGAGGCACATACTACTGGGATTTTAAAGAGAATTCATTGACGAAGCTATTTATAATGATGTGGGCAGGGTTTAAGCAACTCATGAGGGCTGTTGAAGCACCTAGGGAAGAGCAGCAGCAGGGTGTTATTACCGTAGGGCCTAGTGGAGTGGAGAGGGATTTGTGTAACTGGAATTAGGAGCTAGCTGAAGCTGTGAGAGAGGGATTGGCTTACAGGGCATATCACAGCCTGTGCTAGTTGCCCAAGATGGGGGAGTAAGTAACCCAATTTCTTCTTGCATGCTCTGTCTTCTGCAAGACTCTCCAATTGTCCAATGCCAACTGGAACCAGTGGGGTAGTGGGTCTGGGTCATGTTGATCAGAGTGAGTCATTGGAGACAAAAGACCAGATAGAGAAGGGTCTACAATGGATTTGAACAGTAAGCAAATGGAGAGTATAGCCTTGGGTTGGTTAATATTAAACACAGTTGCTTCAAAGTCTTTTTGTTTGTTATGTGCATATGAGAAAATCCAAAAATGAGGTTGATCTATTCCCGAAGATATTTTTAGAAGGTAGTTTCTCTGAGCTATGAGGTAATAAAGAGGATACAATGGGATAGCAGGTTCTGAGGAACTCTGCTTTTCTCCTGGGTGACCTCACATTTCCTGGCTCCTGAGGTTTGTGCTCTGTTCCTCTCTCCTCATGATCTTAGAACCTGTGCTGTGCTAATTTTAACTGGGCCAAGAATATCAGGGAATTTTTCAGGTCTGAATCTTCTAACTACCTCATCAAGACATCACCTTATTCTAATATGGAAATGAACTTATCTGAAGAAGAGATTCCTGCCCAACCATTTGTGTATTTAGCCACTCTTCTAAAGGAAACATTTTATTTCCTTAAGCCTTACAAAAAGATGAAAATTTGCCATTTGTGGCAACATGGATGGAAGTGGAGGGTGTTATACTAAGCTAAGTAAGTCAGGAGAAAGACAAATACTGACTGATTTTACTCATGTGGAATATAGAGAAACAAAACAAAGTAACAGGCAAAACTAAGCTGATTCAAACCCTGGAAATCTGACTGCAGAACTGAGGCCAGCAGAGAGGGGAGAGAGCAAGGGAGAGAGGGGACCCAGTGGTCTATGGCGGAGTATAATGGATGTTTAGTGGTGGGTGTGGTGTAGCAACATACATCTGAAGAGGTGTGAACCTCTACCCCTGAGTCCTACGTTGTGTTGTAAACCAACGTTACTGCAATTAAAAAAAAAAAAAGATACAGTAAAGAAACCCTCACAAGTGTTTTTAGATCTTTCAAGGTCTGTCATTTAAAAGTGTGGTTAGAAATGTTCTATATCGGTGGTCCCTTGTGTCCTTTTCTACTCCATTTTGTGCCCTTATCCTCCCCTCCTCCTCCCCCACAAGTGTCTCTCTCCTGTTTGGTTTCCCTATAGTCCGGTTATAAGTGAAACCATTCGATATTTTTCTCTTTCTTTCTGGCTTGTTTCGCTGAGTATGATCCCCGCTAATTCCATCCATGTCGCTGCAAATTGCATGTGTTTATCTTCTTTGAATGCGGAATAGTATTCCATTGTGTATATTGGTGGTGGGTTACCCAAGGGGAATACAAAATGTAAAAGATATAAATAACAATAAAAATATATATTTAAATTAAAAAAATAAACTTTTCCTCACGTTCTTAAAAAATAATGTTCTATAGTCTTAGTCTTTTCATCTCCAGACTGGATTCCTAAGTAAGAATGAATAAAGTTAAGCCTCTAGCCAAGCCACAGTGGACATGGATACTGAATAACAAATGAACCTTTGTTCTTCTAAGTCTTTCAGAAGTGGGGATAATTTGTACGGCAATATAACCTATCCTGCCCTGACTCATACAGACGTCCTCCATAACATACCAACTTAGGTCTCACTCGCTCTGCTGATTCTTTCCATCAGGGTCCCATTCTTCTGAGCTTATCAAGAAAATCTGCTAGAGCCTAGACAACCCCGCCACACAAATTCAAGTTTGAGGAATGTTGTTTCCATTCGCTTTAAAAAAAAAATTGCAGACTGATTAAGGGAGTGAGTTTATCAGCCTGATCTGAAAGAAAACATATTCATAATTGTATGTTTTAAAGGTCACACCTCTGGTCCACTCAGTAGTCAATGCAGGATTCACATATAAAACCCCACCGTTTTCCTCTATCCAGACTATCCACTTCTTTCTGCAATTCCTGGTGCCACCTTATTCTGACTGTTGTTAGAAATTTAGCTGACCCAAAGACCTTTGTGAACACCTTTCTCCTGACCCGTGGATTCCACCTCTCTGGGCCAAGAATGGGAGTGATGTCCCTGTGGCAGCTGTTCCATCAGTCTTTCTTGTGTGTCCATAGTCTTGCACCAACCCTGGACTCTGCTAAAATTCCACCAACTATACCTGAGTCTAATGATTAGCATTAGTTCCCTGAGACAGTCTGAATGAACTTGAAAGAGTTTCTTGACTCCAATCACCCTCAGCAGGAAAGGGTACAGCCTGTAAAACAGTCATGAGAATGCACCTCTGCCTTGGAATACACCAGCCTAGCACCCTCTGCCAAGCTCTGCTAGTGGAAAGGTTCTCATATGGTGAGGCTAGCTCCATCCATGTACCTTTAAGACAATCCTACCCCCCTTTAAGCCAGTCCCACCCATGCACTATACTACTGAGGATGTATGTAATTTCCCCAAACACCCTCCTGCTCAACTTGCTCTTCCTTCTCTGCAGGTCCTGTCTCCAACTTCACAGTCATCTTTATGATCTGTCAGGATGTATCTCTCCAATTTTAACCTGAGACATTTCCTTTTTTATTGTTACTGAAGTACCATTATTTTATATCCTTGCTAGTGTTTTGATAATATAGCATTTCTCCCCCCAGGTATAGTCAACATAGCCCTCCAACCACCAAAGCACCCCTAGTCCTCTATCCTATTCCACTGTGTTGCCCCACTCTGTTTTTCACCCCTTCCCCTCTGAAAGCCAGAGATCTAGGATCAGTTGTCAAAGGTTTGTTTTAAAGTTTGTTTTTTTTCCGAAATCCTGTATTTGTTTTTTTCTATATTACACATGTAAGTGACACTAACTGGTATTTCTCTTTCTGGCTTATTTCACTTAGCATAATTCCTTCTCGCTCCATCCATGTTGCTGAACTACTTTCCTTAGGATAGAAACTACTCCTCATGCATCTGCAGCTTCTCACCTACCTGCAGTAGGTGAGAGAGGTTTCTGTCTCCCATCTTCACCCAGGCTGACTCATCCCTAAGAGAATGGGTTGTATGATCTCTGCCAGTGTCTGGATACCAGGTAGTGCCAGTCACTGAACTCACTCTTCCGGGTAGTATCAGATCTGATCAGTGCTCTCTAATAGCACCAGATTGTACTTCTCAATTTTTTAGGTTAGCTTGACCTGAAGTCAGGAGTTTCAACATACTAAATACTTGAAACGATAAGTTTTTGAATGCACCCACTCTTTCTAAGGGAAGTAACTCAAGAGTTCCCTGAGTGGGGGCAGGAAGACTAATCCCTTCAGAGAACATCTAGGTCATGATGTTCATGTTTTAAATCACATCAGAGCAGCCAGGTGTCTTACTAACTAATGGCTAAGAAACTGCCCTGCTTTTTTGTGACTTTCCAGTGTCTTCCTGCAGGCAAGCTCATAGAGATTATCACAAGCAGATGTGAGCCACCGAGCACAAATTTGCCTTCCTCATTTATTATAGAGCTTCTGTGCAAATGTGCAAGGAGAGGAGGAAAAATGAGCAGGGATGAAAAGGGCAGCTTCTGTGTCCCTAAGCCACTAGCAGCAAATTGGATATAATTACAGTTAGGGCGCTTGGGAAATTGAACCAGGAAGGCCTATCCTCTGATACTGAATTCTAAGGCACTTTCCAGTCATTGGCAGAATAAAAGGAAGTCATTCTGAAAATGTGGACAGGTGAGAATATTGGTGCGAGGTTTTCTAGAGCCACTTATTTAACTGGGAGACTGTCTGAGAATCTTCTAAGAAACAAACAGCAGGATACCTTGAATAATTGTTTTATTTTCCCCAATATTTTTTCTGTGAAATATACTGAACCTTAAGCATAGAATGGAAAATATGTTTTTGCATCATTTTCAGTTAATTACTGAGACAGAAAAATTAAGATTTAAGTATTCTAGATTCTTAACTTCCAGAAATTCAGAATTTCTCAGACTACAAAGGAGTCAATCAAAATAAAATCAAATTTCCACCCTATCCCTCTCCCCCATACACTGACTCCTGCTTCTCTCCACAAATTTAGTGTATGTTGATCCAGAATAATTTTTAAATTATTATTGCTTTGACTGAGGTATGTAAACACATTCCCATGAAGAACATAAGAAAAAGAAAATATGTGAGGCAGCAGCTGCAAGGATAACTCATGACAGCACAGGCAAGCTGGTGCATTTTGTTTAAATTTAAAATAAAAAATTGTAAATGATTTAATTCCAGTTTATATCGCTTGTCTTTACTGTGTAGAGTGTAGCAGAACAAATAAAGATGAGATGTTTTATTCTGCATTAAGTGACTGGCTAAATGAAACTGTTTAAAAGTAATGTGTGTGTGTGTGTGTGTGTGTGTGTGTGTGTGTGTGTGAGAGAGAGAGAGAGAGAGAGAGAGAGAGAGAGAGCACGAAAGAGAGAGATAGACATACACACACTTGAAAACATATGACTATGATAACATCATCTCCTGCTTCCTCCACCAAATTACTCAACAGATGGATTGTCTATTGATAACAGCTTCCATTCTAATGGAATGAAGTGTTTATCCGACAAAACATGGCAGGTTAGGACTGCTAAGTGAGTAACAAGGGTTTGTAAAGAATGCTAACAGACTCAAAATCAAAAACTGTGGGGTCAAGTGCCAACTCTGACATTACCACTAACTTTGCACCAGTCACTAAAAACATTGAGCCTCAGAAGCTTTTTAGTTTGATGTAGTCCCAGCTTTTTATCTTTTCCTTGACTTCCTTCACTTTTTGGGATGTGTCTTTAAAGATTTTGTTGAGATGTATGTTGTGTAGAGTTTTGCCTATATTTTCTTCTATAATTTTATGGTTTCAGGTCTTACATCGAGGTCTATTATCCATTTTGAGTTGGTCTGTGAGGTAGTCTAGCTTGGGGCTCAGTACGGGGGAGAGGGGAGCACAGGGGACTGTGGTGATGGTTGATGGGTGAATTGGTGGTGGGAAACCTACAGGGAATACACAGCAATGTAAAAGACATAAATAAAAATAACAACAACAACAACAAAAAAAAACATTGAGCCACAGTTTCTTCATCTGCAAACTGGATGTGATATTTCTCATGTCTCCTCTTGCTTTCCTAACTGGTTCTGGCTTTCACTGTCTTGCCTGAATTTTCTGTTTGCTCTTTTGTTCACACAGAATGACCTTACTGCTCCCTGCCTACTTCTGCCCATTTGCAACATTAAGAACTTGATGAAGCAGCTCCTTCTCTATCCCAGCCTCCCAAGTCTGCTTGATTGCTTGTTCCTTAGCGTCACTAAGGGACTTTGCACATTCTTTAACTACAGAAGATTTCTTGTCACTCTGTACATGGAAGTCTCTTGAGTAACCCTCAAACTCCTGGAGGTTAGGGATCAGTCAGGTCCTGCTCTTCTCTCCACAACGCCCAGCAAGGTGCTGGTCCTCAGCGGCACTTGATAAATGTGGGTTGAACTGGTACAGTCCTGCTTGTCGTTGTTGGTTGTTTAGAAAGCCATGAGAAAAGAACACATTAGATATTTGTAGAAATAATAGTAATACTTTGACAATATATTTGTTTGCCTGGGTTTCTTTGTGCTCACACTGCCGTATGAATGGGTAATGGCAAATCTCATCACCTCTGAGTTTCAGATATGGGGATCTGGTGCAGTCATGTAACTTTTCCTTTCAGGTTAAATAAGCCCAAGTTCCTGTAGTCATGATTTATAAGCCCCATTTCTAACTCTTTAATCATTTTCATTGCTTTTCTCTGTAACTATCCCAAGTTCTTCGTTCACTTATGTTTTAGGCTCCAAACTGGACATGGTATTAAAATGCTGAATGAAAGAATATCTGCATGTTCCTTTATTTAACATTCTTATTTATACATAAATGCTTTTCTTTCTAATCAGTCTATAAATATTAACTAGACACTTATGCTACCTGGCACTAAGCTTCAAAGTTTTTGGCAGTTTTAAATGACATGATTCCTTTCTGTGAGACTCTCTTTGGTTATATTACATGGAAAACATTGCATTTTATAAGCATCTTCATGGTAGTTATTTATATAAAAGTGGGGTGACCTTCCATGTCAATAAATAATACTCTTACAGGTTTGTTTATAAGAAATTAATTTAACAGACCATCTGCTCTAGGAGTAGTAAGTTTATTCCTCATCCTATATTACATTGCAAATTAAAGAAACAGAACATGATCCAGTGATTTCTTTTTGCATTATACACTTTTAATGTACTCAAACTTTATTCTGTGTTGTAGATTTCATGCTAGTTCAGCTGAGCATTGAGTTTTTTTGTCTATTGTCACTGGAGAGATTTCAGTTAATTCTAAGATATTAATATACTGTTACTTAAATACAGCAAAATTGTAGCTTTATCTTTCAAAACATTTTCTGTATCTCATATATTTGATTCTCATAAAAACATTAATAAAGAAATGTAGGGATTATCACCACCAATATCCAGTTGGTTAGTCTGAGGCATAATCAGAGTCAAGGATCTACCAATATCATACAAGTTAGTGGAGAGATAAATGTTCTGACTTTGAGTCCAGGTTTTTCCACCACTGTTTCTCAAAACTTATGGAAAAAATTGGACCATTACTAGTATATTATAGGTTATATTATAAAAATTTGTTATTTTAATGTAATACTAATTATAATATATTTAATATTTATTGTATTTGGAGAATATATTTTAATGAAAAATATTATTCACACACAGAATTATAAAGTGTGATATAATTACACTGCCAACATTATAATTAAAATATTGACAACAATTATTCCTAAACTACTGGAAGTATTGTGGTCTGGTAGAACAGCACAAAATTACAAATATATATTAGTCAAGAATCTCTCATCGTCTCCTATCACTTATCTAATTATATCTATATCTATATCTATCTATCTATCTATCAATCATCTATGTGTCTATGTATGATTTACTATGAAGAATTGACTCATGCGATCATGCAGACTGAGAAGTCCCAGGAGTGCAGTTAGCAGGGTTTAACAGAGCAGGAGAGCTGATGGTATAGTTCCAGTCTCAGTCCAAAGACCGAAGAACCAGGAAAGTAGATGGGATATGTTTTAGTCAAAAAACCAGCAGACTGGCGATCCAAGAAGAATCATTGTTTCATCCTAAGTTCAAAGACTGGCAAAGACCATGTCAGTAAACAGATTCAGGCAGGAGAAATTTCCTCTGACTCAGCCTTTTTTCCATTTAGGTATTTATTTGATAGCATGAAGCCCAACCAAATTAGGGAGGGCAATTTGCTTTATTTACTTTAATGATTAAAGTGTTAATTTCTTCTAGAAACACCCTCACAGACATATCCAGAATGATGTTACACCAAATGTCTGGCCACTCCATGGTCTACTGGAGTTGAAACATAACATTAACCATCACAAAATGCATGATGAACATTTAAAACCCCTAAGAGTATGCTTATGTACCTCTGTGGTGAAGTTATAAACATACTCGAAAGTAAAGTCAACATTTTAATAGCATTGGTTATGGGATCAAATGTCCTATCTGATCTTGTACTCTGAAAGACCTTGCTTTCACCATACTACCTGGTGCCCACTGATTCATTTTTCAAGATGTGAGGAAGAGACCAAGAAGGTTGACATAAACTGAATATTGTTGTTAACCAGCTATTTGCTAATGTCATCATGGAATCACTTTTCTTTGAATTGTATAACGTCCTTCCTGTATTTCATGAAATATAAATATATATGTATAAAGTAAAAATATACAAATATAAAAAAATACATAAACATAAAGTCTTTATAGTCAACTGGCAAAAGATTGAGTCAAAAATGTATATTACTTTCTCTGATCTTCTGAAAAAAATCACTGCAAAATTTGTCCATTTCTGTGAGCAAGTATTTTTAAGTTGTATAAAAAATATTTACATCCCCAGGTTGTTAGAAATTTTTTTATGTAAACTTAATTCCTTTTTTAAATAACTATTATAATAAAAATTCAAATTTGTAAAATTTACTGAAGCATACAAATTAACAGATTTTAGTATATTCACAGAGTTGTGTAATCACCACTACAATCAATTTTAGAAGATTACATCATCCCAAAAGGAAAGCAATTACTCCTCATTTTCCCCATCCTACCCGGTAATTTTATTTCTATCTCTTATAAAGAGTAGCTATTCTGGAAACTTCATATAAATGAAATTTTATAGTATGTGCTTTTTTTCTGACTGGCTTTTTTCACTTATAATGTTTGTAAGCTTCATTCATATTGCAGCATGTGTCAGTACTTTTTACTGTGTAACTCTGTCCATTTATCAATTAATTGATGCTTAGGTTTTTTTTTGATTTTGGAATATTATGAATAGTGTTGTTATAAACACTTTGTGTACTATTTTTTTTAAGTGCATATGTGTTTTAATTTCCCTTGAGTACATATCTGGGATTATTATTGCTGGGTTGTGTGTAACTTCATGTTTGATATTTTGGGGATCTACCAAACTTTCCAAAGCTTTCCATTTTACATTCCACCAACAATGTATGAGGTTCAATTTCTGCTGTCTTGACACTTATAATTATCTGCTTGTTTTTTTCCTTCAAATATTATAATCCTAGTAAATGTGAAGTGGAATCTCATTGTAGTTTTTCATTTGGATTTCATTATGGCTAACAATGTTGTGCATGCCTTCATGAGTTATTGGTTATGTACATAACATTTTTGGAGAAATGTCTGCTTAAATACTTTGCCTATTTTGTATTTGGGTTATGAATCTTTTTTACTATTGAGTTGGAGGAGCTTTTTAAATATTCTGAATTCATATCTTCATATCATGTATTTATACACACATATACACACGTACATATGCAAATATGCATACATATCCATGTGTGTATATGTATATATATATAACTAGTTAATTCCTTGGTTGGTAGTTATGTTTCCTTGATTATTCATGTACTTCAAGTCTTGTATTGCTCTCTTTACATTTGAAGTAGTGGTTCACTTCGCCAGTATTTACTGACAGTTGTGGGGTAGAAAAACCTTTACCAGTCAGCCTAGCTAGAAATTTTGGGACTCTCTGAGCCTTTTTCTATGGATGCATTCCCCTCCTACTCCTGCTTTTGTGGGGAAGTTTTCACCATCCCTGGGACTGTGTCTTCTCTCAACCCTGCAGTCTGGCTGGGTGCTGATGAATTCCTGTTTATTTTCCCCAGGGGAGTGCTCTCATGTATTTAAGGTTGGGCACCTCCTCCCAGTACTGCGGAGTGGGGCCAGCTGCTGGCGTCCATGTGCTGTCAGTAGGGATGTGCGTGCCCCTGCAGATGCTCCCAAATGCTGTCTGTGAAGGCTCACACATGCCGTTGCTAGGCTGCACATGTGGAGTGCTGGGGGCATGTGCCATGGACATCCCAGTGAGGTGTCCATGGGCTTGGGGCAGACCTCCTGGTGGAGCCTCTGAGCCAGTTAGTAGGATCTGTGACCAGATTTGGAGATCCATGCAATTGCTGTGTCTTTGCCTGCTCCTAGTTCCCCCCCAGACTACTCTTTCTGATCCCCACTGTGATGTGGACAGAATGAGGAAGAAGTGAGGTTTTTGAGCAATATCTTCAGAGCCTGGGGAAGTATACTCTGCTCTCACTTTCCCTTGTGGGAGAAATTGTGGGCAGAGGGGTTCTCTCATCACTGAGCTGTGCCTCCCGTCGGGGGAGAAGTGATGCAGGTAAGGGAAACTATTCTTTTACGCTTTTTATACTCTAGTGCTTCTAATTCTCTTTGTTCTCAAATGAGGTGCACTAATCTCTCTACTGAACTTCCAGGTTTCCGTGTGGTATTCCTGTCCACGAATGTCACAATGAATGTGGGGGTTTAAGGCATGAATGTCCTGTTCTGCCATCTTGTTGACTTCCTGCATCTGTTTTTCCATAGCAAATTTGGTATGTCTCTCCTCTCCAATCTGATTGAGAATTTCTGGCCTAATCAAAGGCCTGTTAGTCTTCCCTCATACATCTGGACTCAGTAAAATTGTGGCTCTATCTTTAGACACTATTAGTAAGAGACACATTTGCTGTAGGGGGATCGGGAGTCTCTGGAGAACATGAGAGAAAAGGGGCTCCTCCCTCTTTGATGATACAAAACCTGCATCTTTCTAGAGGTGAAAGGAATGAACTTATAGAACTGTCCAACAAAATATTCTGGATGATAGAATATTCTCTACTTGCAGCAGTAGGTTGTATCTACTATCCATATGTGGTAGTGAGCTCTTGAAGCTAAGATGAGTGCAGATAGTGATTTTTTAATTTTAATCCTATTTGGTAGATTTAAATTTAAGTTGCCACATGTTGATAGTGGCTACTATATTGGACAGTGCTATCTAGAAAATTTCATTTTCTTTATGTGTATGTTGGGGGAGAACTGTCCGGATTGTTTAGCAAATATCTAGATAATGTGGTCTCTCAGGCAATTCAGTCTCCACTGGATTAAAAAAATTCTTTCTGGTGATTGACCTAATGAAAATAGTATTTCAAGAAATGTCCCTTAAAGTTTCAAAAGTACAGATCTTTATAAATCTATAAACTAATTTATGCTTCTTTTATGCTTTTTATACTCTAGTGCTTCTAGTTCTCTTTGTTCTCAAATCTAATTATCAGTCCTTAAAATAAATGAACATAGTATTGTTCAATTTAAATCGTATTGCGATTCAGGTGCCATTTTTGAAAAAAGGATGAAGTCATGATTTTTTTTTCTTTTTTAACATTTAGAGAAAGAAGATAGTCTTCTATATCATTTTCCACTTTTATCTTGAGAAAACGATGTGTATAAAACTTATTTTTAATATTAGTTAGCAGTCGCTTTCAATCTATTTTAGATAAAGTTTTCAGGAATTTTGGAAAAAAGATTCTGAGTAGGCTTTTAGGGAGGAGCATTTTGAATAATTTTTTCCATTTTTGAATTCTCTTGAGCATCTAAAGAGCAGCTTTGCTTGAGAATTGCCTCTCTTCTCTCATTCTTTAGTCATTGGCCAATGTGAAGAGTTAAACGTCTACCTGGCTTTGGTAGCACATGGCTGCAATCTCTTCTGAATTCTGCTGTTCTTTGATTTCATCAAAAGGCATGTTTGCATATGGACTGATAAGGCACCTTGGCACAGGGATCTGGATTTCATATAGGTGCAGATTTGGCACAGGATTGATGAAAACTCAATTATGATTTATGTCTATGCAACAGAGTTTCCTATTGATTACCTGCCAGAACCATGATAAAGCAATGTTAGGCCCGAAGCCAATTCTTCCCAGCCATAATCTTTCCTTAGGTTTTATATTCTGTGCTCTTGCTGGAGTTTTCTGAACACTTGTGAACAATAATAGTTTTCAAAAATGTTCTTTGTATATACAAACTTTTCTGTAATAAAGGATCCTTTTTTAGTACCTAGATTTACTTTGCATATACCTTCTAACTAATTGGAATTTATCCAGCAGCAGCTAATATGCCTATATTGTTCTAAGTTTTACATGATGTCAAAGAAATGGAAAACATGACTCATGTTTTGAGGAACTTGTTTGTAGTTACCTGTAGGAGGTAAATTGTCCAGAGATGAAGACATTAGTCTAAGAAACAATTGCCTTCTAATATTGGTATGTTGGTCAAATTGAGCAACATGAGGTGTGATCAAGTGAGCTAAAACTAGATTGGGAGGCTTCTTAGTCTTGATTCTTGGTGGAAAGAGGACATTAAAAAAATAAAAAGAATCACAACTAGCTGGGGGGATATAGAATGAGGGTCTTTAAAGAGGACTTTGGGGGAAATCTAGGTTCCTTGCTACTTAGTTTCCTGTTGAGATAGTGAGCATTTTACTTGTCATACTTAAAAATAATTTTATTTAAAACATCTAACTTTAATTTAAATGATATAACAATAACACAGTGCTCCCAAGAGCTTTACACACATGTTCTATGTTCTAAATGTTAACAACATAGGGCCTCTTCCAAATGCTTTACACGTATGGACTCATTTAAATCTCAAAATATCCATGTGAGGAAGTTCTATTGTTATCTCCATTTTATAGATTAGTTAACTGCAGATCAGAGACAGTAAAAGACCTGGCCAACGTCCCGCAGTTACTAGGATGTAGCGCTGGAATTTGAATCCAGGCAGTGTGGTCCCAGTCTCTACAATCAGCCATCATCTAATAGAGCTGATCATCTGTGGAGAAGAAAAGTGGGGTCATGATTTGTGTCTTGGCTCCTCAAGGCATGATAGAGCTGTCCCTTTTTCATGGTGGGGAGCAAGATGGTCCCTGTTCATTATTTTCAGGATCATTTACAGTTGGATGGGTGAGGTATCCCTCATTACTGCTTAAAACAGCCAGTTCTGAAGGGCCTTCCTCAGCTCTTGAGAATAAATTTAGTTGAGATTGTGCTACCAGTTGAATTGTGTTCCAAAACAGTTATGTTGAAGTTGTAACCCCTGCACCTCAGAGTATGATCTTATTTGTAAATAGGATCTTTACAGAGGCAATGAAATTACTTTGTTATGGTAGCCCTGGGAAAATAATTTCAAGTGTGTGAGGTGATCTCCTATTAGCTGAGGACTATTTAAACTCTCAAGAAGGGATCTAGTTTTCACATGTGAGATTGGAACAACTTAAAACCCTCACATTGAGGTTAGTGATGGATCACATGAAACAGCAATTTAAAAATAACTGAGTAGTATTCTGCTGTGTGAATGTATATAAGTATATATAAGTGTGTATATATATCTATATTTATATATATACACCATATCTTCATTATCCACACGTCTGTTATTGGGCACGTGAGTTATTTCCATAACTTGGCTATAGTAAATATTTTTATTTACTGCTGCAGTAAACATAGGAGTGCATGTTCACTGCACTTAGTGTTTTTGCATTCTATGGGTAGATCCTAAGAGTAGAACTGCTAGATCATATAGTAATTTCATTTTTACTATTTTAGAATCCCCCATACTGTATTTCTTAGTGTCTGGGTCAGTGTGCATTTTCACCCACAGTCTAAGAGGGTTCCTTTATCTCCACACCAGTGCCAAAACTTGTTTTTGGTCATTTGATATGGGCCACTCTTGGAGCATGGGGTGATTTTGATTTTTACTGTGGTTTTGATTCGCATTGTTCTGATGATAAGTGATGATGAGCATATTTTCATGTGCCTATTGGCCATCCGTATGTGTTCTTTGGAGAAGTGTCTATTTAGCTCATCTGTCCTATTTTTTGATTGGGTTGTTTGTTTACTTTTTGTTGAGTTGAATGAGTTCATTGTAGATCTTAGGTATTAGCCCCTTGTTGGCTGTATGATATGCAAATATTTTCTCCCATTTATAGCCTTAAAACATAGGCTGGGCATTTTATTATCAAATTAAAAGTCTAGTTTTTCATAGACCAATGTTTTATAGGAACAGAAAGACCAAACAAAGCTTATTCCATTACAGATCACTTCCATCTTCTTTATTTTATCCTAGAGAAATACGTTAGTGCTATCAAATTGTTGCTGAACTTACTGATAATTGTTACATGATTTGGATGCTTGCAGTGCATGTGTTCTATCTAGATAAAGCCCAGGTATTTGTGCTTTTACAAAACTGACTCTCTTGTAGTTCTACTCAGACCTGTCCCAATGAAAACTGTCTTTCAACAAGGCAGAGCACAAGCTTTAGGGCTGCAAAGAATTGTGTTTAGGTTCCCCTTCTTCAAAAGTTGGCTCTTAATGATCTGGTTGTGCTGACTTCAGTCCCTCCCTCTCTGAGAAAAGTAGCACAAATATTCTTTCTTACATAAATATTATGGCTTCATTATTTCAAATAAGAAGGGGCCTGAATAGGCCTCTGACCCCACTGGCCAATTATTACCCAAGAGAAAGGCCACTGATAAGCCTTTTTAGCCTTATTTTTTATTTTTCAAACAAGTTATTGTTTTGCTAGATATTCTCATCTCTTAGCTGGCTTATAAATAATAACAATTCTGTGAAACTTGTTGCTCTTTCCTCAATATACATCGAACAATGGTTTATCACAGAAAACACATAGGAAGTGTTTTGCTTAAAGCTGAATATGTTTTCAATGCCATGTTGATATTTTATCTTGCCCGAACTGGCTATCTGGAGGTTTCAGTTAATTCTAATTGCTAATACTGCTTTGGCCGTGCTAAATCAAGTGGAACTTTGGGATATCAATTGTCTATTCATCTAGGTCTGTGATAGATTCAAAACAATTTTTAAAGAATCATTCTGCCTTTTTTTGCCACTATTTCCTATCCTCACCTTGTAGGAGGGTAGCCTGACTATCCATATGAGATGCCCTTGACAGGCTCCCCAACTCTTGCAAGAAGATAAGAACCCTGTCTCTAGTCATGAGGTTTGCTCAAGTACTGGAACATGAACTCAAGTGAAGGGAATAGTCACTCTCAAAGAATTTGTCATCAGCACACAATATAGCTCAAAAACTAGGAGGAATAATATTTAGAGAGGACTGCTAAGTTCATCCAACTCTAGATATTCTAAGTTAAACCCCTAGTCAAAGCTGACCAACAGAGCTAGAACACTGCTTTCCTTGTGTTGATCACCATTACCTTCTCTTTCCCCCTTTCCAGAAGAGACACCTTTCTCTGTATTGTGTCTGTACATATGCCACTAACTTACATCAAGACATTTTAATAAGGATCCCAGTGGCTCTTGGGTGGATTTCAAAGAAGCCATGCTGTGTTTTCATTACATCATCTATTATTAGGATCCCATGGTTAAGTTATCATTTAGCCTGAGCACTAAGAACAATTAACTTCATTAAGAAATTTGGATTCTTACTATCTCTTGGACATTATGAATTGTGTAGTAGATAAAGTTTCTCTTTTTATGTTGGTTGCCAACAAACTGAGGGCCAAATTTATGGTTCACCTACCTATTGCATGTATGTGGGTTTATATGATATGCATTTTTAGACTTGTTTCTGCTTCATCTTCCCTTTTGTTTTACTTTCTTCTTTTGCCCCACTTCTAACAGTTCCTATTGGGTCTTCTTCTCTGTGTCTTTCAATAGGCTGCTTCAAATTATTTTAGGGAATAGAGCAAAATATTTAAAAAACACATATCCATAAATGAAATAATCTCAAACATAATTTTGAAGGAAGAGTTGCAGATTGATTAGGGAAGAGAAAATAGGAACTTCTAGATGCAGAGAACAAGACAAACACATATAGAGGTATAGTGAACAGTTTTCTCAAGGAGATGATAAAAAAAATCTTCCTTATTACAGTTAAAGTGACTTAGCCAAGCTATTCAACTGAGATCTCTAAAACTGAACATGGAAAAAGATGCATGATATAAAAATGAAATTGCTTTTAAAATCTCTCAATCTGACAAATTTTATTTCAGGAATACATTTATGAAAATATTTTAGTCTCTATATAATGAATTGAAACTTAGTAGGTTTCTGAAAAAATAAAGGCATTGAGATAAGAAAATCATATTAGTATTTTTAGCACAATATGTCTTCATATGTTATTTAAATACTTCAGAAAGAATTAGGTTATGGCATTCTTTCAATTTTATTCATATAATTTAGAGGTCATGTCTACATCTATTTGGAAAACAAACATGGGGAAACTGAACATTTCATAGTGATATTATGTGTAAATTGGAAATTTAAATGAATAATGATGGCAATAACTCAAAGATAAGAAACATTATGTCAGCCTTATTTACCTGGTAATCTTTTAATCTCAAACTTCTGTCTGTATTGATAAGTTACATGAGTTTAAGGACTTTGTGTCTTGTTGATTATTACCGTATACTAGTACCCAGCTGATTACTTAGAATATGTTAGAATATGCTGATTGAATGAATGAATGAGTGAATGACTTTGGAAAGGTAATGACAGGACTTTATTATTGCTCCATTTAGTGACTATAAGCTAAGGTAAAATTCCATTCAGAGTTTAGAGTTATGTCACTGATGGCTATTTAAATGTTATCCTTTCTACAATTATTTGAAGGCCAGTTTTCCTTTCATAGTATGTAATCTACCCCAAGATGATTGTTTTGTGAAAAAATTGTTTGTTATTGGTGTTAGAGAGTGAATACTAGCTGTGTGAGGACCTTAAAATGATGAGTTCCTCCCAGTGGAGGTGAGGGGCCAATGATTGGGAGTTATAACTGACCCAGATCATTTGGTTCCATTTCCATGAGGCTGCATGGCATGGTGGTTGCATGGTGTACTCACTCTGGAGATGGACAGGTCCTGGTAGAATTCAGCCTCGTATGTACAATGAGGATAATAATTCTTAGTTAATAGGATTATTTAGAGAATATGATGAGGCAATAAATGGGAAGTGTTTGGAAGAGTGCTTGGTATTGTTGAAATCAAGAGTTCCAAATTATGGCCAAGTGGTATTATTAGAAATGAAAGTATAATTAGCTAGAGAGTTCAAAGTTGTTTTTTTCCATATTAAATTTTCCCTAATGCCCAACCATAATAGAATGGCTGCTTCCTTCTCAAATAATGACCCTTGTAAAGGTAGGGTCTGCCTGCGTGGTGGGCAACTTAAAATTGTTAATTTTACTTCAATTATTATCAATATTATCTTTCAATGAAATTATTGCAGTGATCTGAGACCGGGACATTGTCTACATTTATACCTTTAGTAATTGGTCCAATTATTTAAGCTATAAATCTTTGATCCTGCACAACTGCTTCAAAGAAGAATAATTTAGTCATCTTGTTTACTTGTTTAGATGAGGATTTTAACCTTGGTCCTATTGACATGTTGGGCTAGATGTTCCTTGTTGTAATGGGCTGTCCTGTGCATTGTAGAAGGCTTAAATCCCTGTAGAAGGCAAAATCCCTGGCTTCTACCAACTAATTGTCAGTAGCACCTGACTTCTCCACCAGTTGTGACAATATAAAACACATCCCCAGACATTGCCTCCAGTGTCCCAGAGGGCAAAATTATCCCCAGTTGAGGGCCACTGGAATACATTACATCAAATATTTTTTTTATTACATTTTGTAATAAATCTCTGGATTATGCTTTGAAATAAGCTCAAGGAGTCTTCTTTATAAGGCACTTTAAGAACAGAGAATGGAAATTCTTCATTCTGGAAGGTTCAAAGGGGTGGATCAAATGACCATTTGAAGTAACTCTCAACTTTCTGGACAGAAGATACCTAAGTCCAAAGGTCTCCTTTGGATAGACCCTGGCTTACCTGTATATTGAAATACTTAGCATATACTCATAATATTGCCCTCCTATGATAATAAAGATTCTGTATTCAGAACTGCTGGAGAACAATAAAACATCTTATTTCCTTTGCTTGTCAGTTTCCAGTTTATCATATTCACGTTGTCTTTCTCAGCTGCATGAGGCATTCTGGGTCATTTTCTAGCTGTATTGAGTGTAGTAAGATTGGAAGTTTGTGGTGACTGACTGCACATACATCTCAGAACCTTTTGCACCTCGACAGTGGCTAATCCAGCAGGTACTGGGAACATATCCTCACATAGCTGCTCTAGCTAACTCCCAGCACACACTCCAGCTCTCTCTAGCTGCCCCACCCCATAAACAATCAGAGCATTGTCTAGAACAATCCCAGAGCTGTTCAAAGAGCATAGCCCAGGGCTCAGGAGTTGCTGTTTATTTGCAGCATTAGATCAAGAATGATATGGCAGTAGCTTTATGGATATGGTTAGGAAAGACTTGTATCAACAGCACCTGAGGCTTTGGCCCTTTCTCTTAGCCTTCCACTGTCACTGAAAACAATGCCATATGTATCTAAGGGAGTTGGATGTGTCTGGGAAAACATGCATGAGGAATGCACCAAGCCCAGAGTGGCCTCAGGGTCTGTTGGCACATTCCTTGGTATTCCTCTGTCTCAGGTATACGTCACTATACATGTGAGGGAAATAAGGTTGTGCATGCTTCATTAGGTGCCCGTTGGGTTTATTGGCCAGGGTGGAGATGGGGAGTCATAGGAGACTATGATGAAGCTAAATTGGCTAATGAATGGAACTGGAGAGGATTATGTTAAATGAAATAAGTCAGCAGGAGAAAGACAAATATTGGATGATATCACTCATATGTGGACTATAAAGAGAAAAAACACAAAGGAACTTACAAAACTAAAGCCAACCAAACTCCAGACTATGACTGCAGAATTTATATGATTGCTAGAGGGAAGAAGGGGAAATAAGAGTGGGAACAAAGCAGAGAGGAGCCCAAAGGTACAGGGTCTAAAGGACTATGGGTATTTGGTGGTAGGTGTGGTGTGGTGACATACATTTGAGAAGGTGTGAACCGATCTCCCTAAATCTTACACAGTATTGTATACCAGTGTTGCCTCCAACACGCCCCCTCCCCATCTCCATATAAACTGCCCTCTAACGCCATCTAAAACTTTCTAGTATAAAGGCTCTTCCTAAACTCTGGTCATACACCAGTTATACCTGTGATCAAATTAAAATAAATTACACTTAAGCTATGAGTTGCAAAAGGATTCAACTTTAAAATATCCACACCACACTAAAGGTGGAAAATTATTAGTTACAAAGTCTGGTTAAAAGAAGAGCAACAATAAATGAACCTATAACCTTTTTCCAATGCATAATTCTGACTTAAGTTAAAGCAGAGTTGGGAACAAGATGTAGAAAGAACTCACAGAGAATGCTTCCCAATTATTTAAGTATTTTTTTTATAGCACTGCATACACGAAACATGGAAGAAAATTTATTTTGAACATATTAGTGACTTGTATGTTGGCACAATGTTTTTATTGACTATTATTCCAAGCTATGACTTTTATATTTTTCTGTTCTCTTTGATATTTAATGAGTACATTTTAAGATCATTTTTGCTATTTTATGGCCAGAATGCTAGCTCTAGCAACTGAAGATTTGTAAAACTGTACAATATAGCCCTTCCAACATGGTTCCATCAGTTATATACCGATAAATAACAGTGATTTCAAGGATGATTAATCATAATCATTATAAAGCACTTTGGCCAAGCCAACATCTGTTTCCATGGATACAGCAGCCGGCCATCCCGGTTTCGTAATTTATATGTTTTAGTTATTGTTCCCAGATGACTATGAGGACCATTCTACACAATATGACCTTTTAACTGTGGCCCCCATGGACTCTGGTTTACATGCAGCCTATAGTCCTTTGGAGAAGTTTTTGTTGAGAATTTGTAGTGCCCTGAAGAAATGAAGCAGGATTTTGAAACCTACTCCTCTTTGCTTCCTTGATGTTGTCATCACTATGCTTTTCTTCCCTTTGCTTCCCTTTGCTTCCTTGAGGAAGAAAAGGGAAGAAAAGCACAGTGGTGACAACATCAGTAACAAACAATTAATAGCGCTGGTGATATTGTCAGCAAATTGGAGATGTAAAGAATCATGAGATGCAGGAGAAACTGAGGACCTGGGGCTGGAATGGCTCACTTCACTTCACACCAAATGTGAGTGGAATGCTGGTTCAGGGTCAGATCTCCTGACTCTCAGCCAGGGCTTATCTTTTCCTCAATTTAGACAAATATTTTTCATTCAGTATTTTATTGAATGAATGCTTATTGAACTGTACTGTATGTGAAGCTCTACACTCATGCTGGGAAGTTAATGGCAAATTAATGGAGAAGTCAGATTTGCCCCGGTGCCTACCCCTGTGACTTGGAAACACACCAGTGGGGGACTCTGGCGTTAACAAATAATCACACAGGCCAATGGATAGTAAGGCTGTGTGACAAGTGTTGAGTAGGTGAGAGCTTTCATACCCTGTGGGCCTGTGGTTGGGCATTAGATCTATTATTATAGGTACGGACAGGTTTCTTGGGAAAAGTGGCATCTGAGCTGAGATTTGAAGATGGTATTAGCTGTAAAATCAGAGGAAATAGCATATCTGAGGCTAGCATATGCAAATGCTCTATTACAAGAAGAAGCCAGGTGAGCACTTGCCCTAAAAGCAGGTGTGCCAGGCATGTAGAAACAGGACAAAAGGATCAGGTAGACTTGGTGTAGCCCATAATGAAAAATGCTGTCCTCATTATGGTTACAGGAAAAACTCACCCTGTGACAGTCTAGCTTGACTGGGTTTTTTCAGAATTAGAAGGAGTGACTGGGGACTAGTGGTTGGAATCTCTCTAGCTTGAAAGGTAAAACCATGCTTTGGTCTTTTGCCTCATTAAACATCCTGTGTGACCTCCGTCTTCCCTTCTCATTTTGCTGTGAAGGCCAGATGCTGAGAATGGCAGAAACACCTTATCTGTCAGTGGCTAGTTGGCTTCCATAAGCTGCATGTGCAGATATCTAGGGCTTCGGATTCTTAGCAGAGGAGGGAGGCCATGCAGTGGGCTGTTGGCATGGGCCTGAAAGAACATACTTAATGTTGACATTTTTCTTTCTATGTATAAGATTCGGAGTATTCTCCCCCATCCTAGATATATGAAAAACCACCTATGAAGTGCACCTATCTGCATTAGTTTAATATGCTGTGTACTCAAAAACTATATACTCAGCCTCTTAAAACAACACACATTTATTATTTCACAGGGCTGTTGACAGTGTGGACACCTCTTTGTTGCCACAATAAGTGCCCCGTGTGTCACAGAGGAGAATATCACTCAGCCTTCCTTGCTCGTAATCTTGAGGATGTAAATGGAAGCAACAATTAGTCACAATTTTCATCCATCAAATTAACAAAAATGAAAAGACTGAAAATAGCCAGCGGGATATAAATGATATAGTCTCTGTGCATATCAATTTGGCAATTTCAGAAAAAAGAGAAAAATACTGAAAGTGTACGCACATTTCACTTCTAAACCTGTACTCCTAAGAGGTAACTCTTCTAATTGTAAAAGCACATCTGCACAAAGTTCTTCCTCATGCAGCATTGTTTGTGAAAGTAAAATATTTGAAACAGTCCAAATGAAGAAAATATAATGAAATCTCCTAACAGAATACATAAAAGAGGGTTTATACATAAAATGGGATGTAATTCAGTGGTAAAAATGAATGGATATAACCTCTCTACAGAAACATGGTTAGATCTCAAAAACATAAAATTAAGTCGAAATATTATAGAGCAATATGGTTTTATGATGCAATATATTTAAATATGAAAAGCAACACTAAACAAACAGTATGTATTATTTATAGATATATGTGTATCTACCCAACTATCAGAGTGGATTGGAAGTTTGAAAAGAAGAGGCTGCTTCTGAGGAGGGGGAAACCTGGGTTAGAGGGTGGAAAACAGAGGGGAATTTTACTTCATTTATAAAGTATTATTTCTTTAAAAAAACAATTTGAAAAAGTCAACATAATAATATGGGTGTGTGTGTGTGTATGTGTGTGTGTGTGTGTGTGTGTGTGTGTGTATGTATGTATGTCAGTGTGAGTCAGGAACAACATTTAATTAATTTTACTCTTTGAGATTTTTAAAAAGTTCACAGAAACTATCATTAATGAAGATTACTATTAACAGCTAGAGGAATTTGAAACCTTGGTAATCTTCCTTCCTGTGTATTGTATTGTAAGGGTAGTTTTAGCTGAACAAGGTTTCAGAGGGTTAGCAGAATTTGGGATGAGGACATGGGTGAGTATATAATATGGAGCTGTAAGTGGGAGCTGTAACAACATCCAGCCATGAACCCTTTGCAAACATATTCAAGTGAAATTGGAACTGGAAAACTTAAAAAACAATGTGCCCCCAAAAGCTTTTAAGTAAACTGTTGCTAAATTGGATATATATGATGGTTGCCCCTAATTGCATTTTAATAGAATTACTCATTGGTGTCTAAGAAAAGGAAGTTGAAAAGTAGAAAATTAAATGATTTTTTACTTCAAATGTAAGTTTCGGATTGGTCCCAACTAATACAGAAATCTCCGAGTTGAAGGTTTTTCTGCTGTTCAGATAGGTAGCCTTGGAGCAAGAATACCTAGTGAGTTAAAGGGGATCCAATACATCTGTACTTTTGAAAGCAAAGGCAGAATTTTCAGAAGTAAACATTTCCACTCAATAACATTCAGAAAACAAGACCCCTTGCTGCTTTGATTGCCAGAGTGAAAAATCCGAAGACACTGTTGGAAATCCTCTTCGATTTCTTTTAAACTAAAATGAGTGAGATAGTTAAATTATAATGTGATCATAGATTTCTGTATCTCAAAACTTGTTATTGTTGCACTTCATTAGAGCTAAGTTTCATTAGCAAATTATTCCAAGGGTTATTAATGATAATTCTGTGTGATTCTATATGCAGTGCAGATAATCAACACTTGCTGTTCAGTGAGGAGGTGTTAAACAAACCAAACTGGTTTGCTACTTAATTTCAATTTCTTTTTTCCATTCCTATCCAAACCTGCTTTTGGTTCCAGATTAAACCTCTCAATCCCTAATGCCATCATTTACTTTCTTGGAAATGTTCAACGATATCTTACTGTCCACTGAATTAAGAGTAAAAAGATTCGTATATACTAGTGTTATTCCCCAGTGTTATTCACCACCATTCTAGTATAGCAGTCCAAGTGGTTTTTCACTTTTCCTCTGAAATTTATTGAGACAGTCCAAGTGGTTTAGGTTTGGAATCTTTCTTGAATATCTCTTACCATTTCCTCATTCTTTTCCCCTTAGTTGCCTAATTCTGTTCAGTTTATTTAACAATGTGCTCTAGGCAATGCAAGGATTATCTCAGAATCCATGGTCTCCTTGAAAACTTTAATTCCATTGATGGAAATACTGTGTACTTGTATAGTATTAGAGGAATGGGTGTCTGCAATAATACTTTCAGACTTTTGAATATAAATTTAGCCTTTCTCACTCTATTGCAAGTGTCTCAAGCATTGGTTTTATGGATCCTTCATATTTATGTCCTTACAGCAGTTAGAACTGCACCTTGCAAATAGTAGGTGCTTAGTTAATGTTTAATTGATTATTACTTGATTGAGCACCCAGTTGTATGGAAAAGTTGGCTCTGGTCAGCTATTAACTGACCTAAATTCAATTGTCAGCTTTTCAGTTGTATTAACAGACTGAATATTAAGCAAGCATATATTCATCATCTGGGACTTTTGTCCTACATGGCAACTTTCCGAGAATAGACTCAGGTACAAAAGTGTACTTGTTTTCTTGCTGCCATATGTGGAAATTGCTTCAATGACTTGTAGCCAGAGCTCAGTGACCTCCAAGAGCTCTCACAGTATGGGATTCTGCCAGCTTCCTTGGGAAAAAAGAAAAGATTTTCTTTCTGGTCTGTGGTTTCAACTCCAGAGAGTCAGAGATAGACATTCTACATAGTATTTATTGTACAGGATCTGATTTGCAATGGCTTAGAATGACTGATGACATCAGGACTAGCAAATCGGAATAGGCAGTTATGATGTAAGGTGAAATGATTTTAGGACTTGTTTCCTTAGAATACGTCAGGATGTCAATTCTTTGCTTGAATTATTATAATGTGTACCCTTATTTAACTGATTGATTTCTATATTCTTTGGTCTTCTTCCATAATGTACTTTAAACTTATGTTCAACACATACATGAAAACAGTGAGATTAAATAGGAGAGGAACAAAGTTAAGACTATGGAAAGAGGGGTTAAGATTAGGATGGGAGATGGAGGGAAGATGAGAACTACAAGTGCTCACATTATATGGATCTTCAGGGTTGTTGGAGATGAGCCAGAAACTGGGCTCATCTTGGTGGCCCATGTGAAAACAGATGTTGGCCTTTGTCATAATTTTCATGTCTGAGGAGAATGAGTATGTCAATTTTTGTGAAAAACACGTACTTTACTAGATTAACATTTAAACTTAATTGCTCATGTGGGATTTCCTTTAAGGGCAGTGGATGTTATTGTTGATGCCACACAAATCTGTGTGACTTTAGAATTGTTCTTCAGTAAATGACAGATACAATTCAATATAAGACCATCTTAAGGACTATGTAACTCAGGAAAAGTGTGTACTTCTCTGAAGGATAATTTTGGTTTGTAGGCAAAACTTGAAATGCTAGGAAGAATGTGAAAAAATGGACTATCAAAAAGTCTCACATAAATATCTTCTTCAAGCAGATTTTGGATATGAGGTGAAAAGCACAGCATTAATGATTGAATTTTTTGGGTCCAAAAGGGATTCTTCATTATTAATTGAAGGTACATTATTAATTATTGATTGGCCCTTAATCACATTGTATGCTGAATTATCCTAATAATAACCACCTCCACCCACCTCAGTGATATGCACATAGTGATTATGACATGACTTGCGTTAATTGTGGTTGGAGCCAGTTGAGAGTTAGCCCCGAATTTATTTCTCTTTTGGAAACTGACAGTTAACTAAGCATTAAAGAAGTATCAGGGATAAACAGAATTTTCTATAACCAAATATATCAGCATGAAATACTTAGCTTGCGAGCCTATGGGAAAATGGTCCTAAGAATTATGTCCACAAAGAAGAACTTCAGAAAGCATTAACTTGAGGCTGAAGGGATTGTAGAGAATGTATTTTGGACAAAGAGCAGGGCTTGGGAGAAAACTCAGTAGGGAGAGCATTTTTAATCTCTTTAAGAAGTTCAAGCCTACAAGTGCTTGAAATGGAGATTTCTACAAAGATTACTTCATTGTACCCTAAAGCTGTCCCACCTAGTAGAATTAATGTCTGGTCATCTATTGGAAGAGATCCCATGTGGCTACAGAAGGACCTAAAGGTCACAGAGCCATAACTAAAAATGTTTCCTGAGTTCAAAACCAAAGCTTTAATGGGTCTGTTTTCTGGCTTTCAAATATGCTAAAGATATACTTGACAGGGAAGAAGAGAGCTTCCATTTGCTGACTCTTCCTTTTCACCACCTTATCCAGCTCTATTTTTATTTCACAGTTATTTCTCATCTTGTTTTCTCTTCATGCCAGTCTGCAAAAGTATGATGTAGCATAAAACATCTAATGATGTTGGTATTTATGGATTGATTGTTCAATTTGAGGAATGAAATAAATCTATGGTCTGAAGAATATCAAAACAGTTTATGAGAAAGCAAGAACAAAAATACCTTGCAATTGATGTATCAGGTAGGAGCTAAGTATCAAGTGCCAGAAATAATTGTGACTTAGCTGAGATAGAAGATGTGTACTGGATATTTAGGAGTGACCATCCACAGCTGGGAGAGCAGACCCACAGTGCCATCAGATTCTTCTTGTTTCACCAGTCCTAGCACTTACTGGTAGTTGTTGTATCAACCCAGGAACTGACATGGCCCTTAGAGCTCTAGTCATTACATCTAATGAAGGTTGGCAGCAGGGAAGCTGGGGGAGAGTGAAAGGTTATCATCTCTCTTTTTAAAGAGTGATCTTAAAGAAGAATCCAGTTGGACCTTATAAGACTTGATTTGTATCACATTGACCAGAGCTTGACCATAAGAGGCAGAAGAACTAGGAAGTCACAGCTGTTTTTGGTGGCAATTATTTTTCACTAAAAATTGGAGCTGTACTCCTATGAAATAAAATTACTTGTAGTAAATTCCACAGATTACTTTAGTAAAATATTGCGGTTAGTATTTCTAGTTTTTGATGATTACAGGTTTAAGACATATTTTTTTTCCAACTTCAGTGTTTTTCTCATTAAGGCTACTCTTTCTAGGTTGCATCTACTTCTGATCTCATAGCTAAATAAATCTCATTTCTATCATCTTACATCTGTGAGAATGGCTGTTATCAAAAAGTTAAGAAACTGCAGTTAGAGTGAATGTTGAGAAACGGGAACTCTGTTGGTGGGGATGTAAATTTGTGTAGCTGTTATGGAAAACAGTATAGAGGTTCCTCATAAAATAAAAATCAGAAATTCCATATGATCTATTTATACCATTTCTGATTATTTACATAAAAAATACAAAGACACAATTCACCCCCTTGTTTATTGTCACGTTATTCACAATAGCCAAGAGCTGTAAGCAACCTAAATACCCATTGACATTTGACTGAATAAGATGATATGAACACTATTCAGCTATAAAAAAGATGAAATCATGACATATCAGAAACATGAGGGACCTAGAGAGTACTATGTTAAATGAAATAAGCCAGATGCAGAAAGACGAATGTTGTATGACTTCATGCATATGTGGAAGATAAAACTAATGAACAAACAGAATAAAACAAACAAATTCTTAGACTAAAAGAACAATATAATGGTTTCTAGAAGGGAAGGGGAAAAGGGGATGATTAAATCAGGCTAATAGGGTAAATATATGTTGAAGGCTAGGAAGAAGACTTTTGGTAGTGAACAAAATATAATATATACAGATGTTGGTTTATAATGCCATATGCTGAAATATATATAATGCTATAAACCAATATTATTTCAATAAAAATTTTAGAAATAATTTATTTCAAAAAAATAAGTCTTGGATGTCCTTGTAGAAAAATATCAAAGAAAGAGTACTGCTGGACATCTCATTTCTTTTTTTTAACAGTAACTATAATTAATTAATAACTCTCTAAGTGTTTGTAATACATTTTACTTTTAAATATTCCATTATTTGTTTCTTTTCCAATATGTTTCCATTTTTTGCATGTCTTCACCATTTACTTGTATTTTCAGAAACAGAGGACCCTTTCCCACCCCATGTGAATTTTTTTTAAGATTTATTATTTATGCATACAAGAACTGGGGTGTAGGTCAGAAGTTTGGGGTGGTGACAGGATTCACCAGAGACAAAGTGGGGAGCAGAATAGGCGGGTCTACTGAAGTATACTGCTGAGGGGAGCAGCAGGAAAGACAGGAGAGGTCTGCTGCGCCATGTGCCATCCCCTAGCTGGGGATCAAACTCATGCTGCAGCGGCTGCGGGTAGCTTTCTAGTGCTGAGACTTAACCCATTGTGCCACCAGGGAGGCCCCCCCACTTTTTATAACTGGTTTTGGAAAGGATTTTTGTGTAAGATTAAAACTTACCTTCAAATCATACCAAATTTAATTATATTTTAATTCAGAACCACTTTTAATAGAAGATGTTAAGAAAGACAATCAGTTATTTTCAATTTCTAAATTTTACTCCATGGCACAGGACTCCTGATCCTTTTGAAGTTCATCATAAAAGAAAGTTGTGTCCTACAAAAAAGGGAAGATTAGGAAACATTTTGAAACCCTTTCCCCTTCATTTTTCTTGTTAAAAATAAATTCCTTTCCTGAGAATTTTTTCTGTGCTCTTCTTTCTTTTAAAAGAAGGCTTAGTCATTGCACATAACAATTCTTTAGGTTCCTCTACCTTCAGAATTTCCACCACCCAACAAATGCGTTTAGCTCTATTCATTTGCTATTATTTTAAAGTTATTGCAGAAATTTGGAACACAGGCAAAATGGAACATAGAATCTCTCAAACTTAACACAACAGTTTCATATTTGCATGTTTTTCAACAGTATATTTCATTTAATCTAAGATGTATCATTATTTTGTGTGTCACTAAGGAAGAGAAAGTGCTCCCAATTAAAATACTAGAGAGTATTTGTTATAAGATTCATTCTGATTTCACAGCTGTTGACATGCTAAAAATATGCCTTTTAGAATTGAGAAAATTTGGTATTTGTATGCAAAAATACATATTTTTACAGTTATAATAATAGAACACAGGACTTTATCCTTTTTCCACTCAATCTGTAAATTATAAACATTTCCTATATTTCTGCATTTACTTTATAATTACTATTTAATAGCTATACAGTGTTCCATCAGGTTGATGTACTATAATTTACTAAATCATTTTGCTATTGTTGTGCATTTAGGATGTTTCTAGGTTTTGACAATACCTTATGTGCGTGGATTTTTATACTGTTGGGTAATTTTATTTCTCTCACTTTCTGGATTGTCTGGATCCAAAGACTCATGAAAATTTGTATGGTTCTTACTGTTTTTCTATTGCTTTCTCAAATATATCAAATTTTATTGCCACCAGCAATAAATGAATATTCCACTTCTACATGCACTGCTCCAAATGTGAGAGCTCTTTAAAAAAATCTCAGTTTTTTTCTTATCCTAATTTACTTCATAAATGTTACTTTAATTTGTATTTGATTTGAATTAATAAGGGTAAAATTGCTTGGCATCTTTTTTCTTATTAAGACTTATTTTTTTGCCAGCCACCTATTATTTGGCTTCTGTTACTTCCATTTGTCACTAGAACATTTTTAAAAAGAAGTTGTTGGTGTGATATAAAAATAATCTACTCCTTGGTTTAAATAAGGTCAAGATTGTGGTGATAGCGAGTGCGGTAATGTGAAAAGAGAGGTACTATGACTGCTGGTTTCAACAGAAAGACTGGGAATTGCTTGAACCTGTGTTTCCAGCATCTGTAGGGGCCCACTGGTCTTTATTTTCTTTTGTCTTTGAACACCATAGACTGATGAATGTTGAAAGAATCAACTGTAGAATACTTTGGTTTTAGGTCTCCTAAATTTTAATTCTAATAGTGATAATAGCTCTATGGCATTGGACAAATCACTTGAAGTTTCATCCAAATTAAGGAAGATATTAATCCTTACTTAGAAAGTTATTAATTAAGACACTGAATCAGTTTATGTATGAAAAATGCCTAATATATGAAAATCCTGGTTTGCAGTAGTTCAGTTATTAATTTTTCTGTGGGTTACTGTGGATGCTAAAGTAAGTCATATGCAGCATGAAGGCACCGCATGTAAGGGGATGCCATGTATATACAGTCATTGTTGATTTATATGTTTATTGGAATATAATAGACATTGTAGACTTTATGTATTTCTGTCTTGGTAATTAAATATAACAATTAGATGGAAGTAAAGTTTCTTGAGAAAAGAGTACTTCTAATTTGTAAAGTAAAACAAAGCCACTAGATGGCTGAAAGTTTATGAATTACTAGTTCATCTTATTGATACCGCGCAAAAGGGGTTTCAAAATTGCCAAAGGCAGTGCCCCAATTGCTTACCAGTTGCTATATTGATTCTGCACCCACATGCACATTTGTAAGATTACTCAGGTTTAGGGAACTACAACAATGGGATTTATTTAACAAGCAGGGAAAAGCAACGAATTACTGAAGTTAACATATGGCCGTTTACCTTACTTAAAGCAATGTCCAGTCCTTTCAGTCCCAGAAAAGTAACAAAGGTGGTATCTTCCCACCACTGCTGATGTGGAGCTCCTCTTCCAAACAGTAGGCCACGTTTCCAAAATGGCGTCTTCCTTCTTGTGCAGATGTGCAACACTCAGACTGTAGGTCAGGTTCCAACTCACGAGGATGACACAGAAAACAACTGGAGATGCTCCTGGAACTGCCGTGGTGCCCCAGCACAGCACCAGGCCAACAACACTGCAAAGAGCAACTACAGCGGCCAGATGGCCCAACAGACTGCACTCACACATTTTAGGAAGGCGCCCGCTTTTGACCTCTGCCTTCTTCCTTCAGCTGCAGTAAAAACAAAACTGGGAGCAGTTTCCTTTGCTCGGCTACTTACAAAGCCTCCACAGTCTCTGGTCCCAAAGTCACTAAAGATTCCAAAAATGCTCAATCTGAAACTCAGTATCCCAGTGGCTCAAAAACTTCTGGTGTCTGATTTCCAAATTCTCATTCTACGGCTACATTTCCTGCCTCTGATTCCTCTCTTCCTACATCATGACGACTGCCTTCCCCTTCTCCTTCAGTCCCTTTCATTTCTCTTCAGACTCTCCACCCCAAACTGCAAACTTAGCAATTTCCTTGGGGCTATTCGTTCTCATCAGCAAACCCCCTCCAGGGGGCACCACCTTTACTGGACTTTGGACTCAGCCCGATTACATTATGTGTTTTTCTTATTACAAACTTAGTCAATTTGGTAATAGGCAGAATAATGCTTCTTCAATCCTTCAAAGATGTTCATGTCTTCAGAAATTGTGAATATGTTACCATAATGGCAAAGGAGAACAAAGGATGCCAGTCACTGACCTTTAAATAGGGAGGTTATCCTGAACTCTCTAGAGTTCATTGAATCCCAAGTGTCTTTAATAGTGAGAGGAGGCAAAACAAGATCAGAATGATGCAACACAAGAAGAATTGGATCCATTATTGTTGGATTGTTGGAAGCGTGAAGGAAGGGCCTGAGCGGTCAAGTTATGTGACATTTTCTAGAAAGGCAAGAAAGTATATTTTCTCTCTTCCTTAGAATCTCCATAAATAAATATAGCCTTTACCTGTTAAGTTTGGTCAGTGAGACCTATTTTCTCTTTGTAAACTACAGAACTGTAAGATAATGTGTTATGTTGTTTTAAAGCACTCAGTTTGTGGCAATTTGTATAGCAGCAATAGGAAATTAACATTATTAGAAGGAAATTTAGAATTAATGAACACGAACAAAAAAGAAAATAAAAATCTCATATTATTTCCTAGTTCATCTTCTGAGAGGACCTAGAAACAGTGGTATCCCATAACAACAATCACACCATCCCCAGATTTTGGTGTGGAAAGTGAACACTGGAAACTTTACGGTAGGGCTTTTAGGTAGATTCCATCTAAAAATATTCAAGGGTAACATCAGTGATGTCATGTTTTTGTCATATAGCCTCTGATCTAATGTGATGAGGATGGCACTTCACCTCTGTGCTAGGCTCAAAAACATATTATCTCAGTGTAATCATGAGAAAAAAATATGAAAAATCCAAATTAAGAGACAGTTTACAAAATATTTGTCCAGTATTCCTAAAAATTGACAAGATTATGATAAAGACTAAAACACTGTCATGGAGCAGAGAGACTAAGCAGACACAATAACTAAGGCAAAGTGGAACCTTTGAATGGATAAAGGATATCACTGGAAAAGATTAGTGAAATCCAATAAAGTCTGGAGTTTAGTTAGTAGTAAGGCTACCAACTAACCTCTCAGTTTTAACAAACGTACCATATTTGTGAAAGATGTTGACTTAGGGGAAACTGGATACTCTCCTATCTTTTTCACCTTTTTGTAATTCTAAAATTACAGTGACATAAAAAATATTGAAGTATGCTATTGATATTTTTTAAAAGTGAACTCAAACTCTACAATTTTTTGGTAATCTCCTCTTTTACTTAACAGCATATCAAGATTTAGTCCTATTGATAGAACCACTGAGAGACACCTTTTCATCATAGTTACTGTAGTTCTTTGAGGTCCTTTACCTACATAAAGGAAGACAGTGTCCTGCAGAATCTTGGATTGTACTGACTGTATGACAGCCATTATATCATGGGGGACAGGCTTTGCCTGACCTTGGTTTGGGCCAAACTTAGTCTGTGAAAGAGAACCTCTCACAAAGGTTTTGTCAGCTTTGATGATCGTATACTTTAATACATTCTCCATACTGTGTACTGTTGTACAGGAACAGGAGAGGTTCCTATTGCTTTAATACAAGAATGTTATCTTCCTTTATAATCTATGATTTATGATGCCACCCATAGATTTGACATTACTTTTAAGGAAATCCCCCCAGATGACTATTTACTACTTGCCAGTCACTAAATGTTTTATGTGCATCTTATTTAATCTTAAAGGCAATCTTATGAGGTAGGGAATGTTGTCATCTCTATTTTATACATATTTAGAGAGATGTTAAGTAACATGCCCATGGATACACAGTAAGTGGCTCTAGCCAGAATATTTAATCATTCATTGATTTATGCTGTATCCTCAAGGAACAGTTACCTCAGTTGTGAGTTTGGGGAGAAACCATTTAGCTTGCTTTATTAGAAATTAATTGTGGAACAGTATTTGTCTTACGTTACTGACTCATTCTTCTTGGAGGAGATAATGTCAGAAATGGCTACAGCAAGATGTAAGAAAGTAAACTAGAGAGTTCTCTGTCACTCTAAAGTGTCATTCTTATGCTATTATTAAACCTTGTATGATTGATATTATTTTCAATATCTGTCATAAATATTTTTCTACAAGGTCATTTTTGATGATATCTTTATGCATCATGTCAATGTAATAGACCCCCAGAAAAGGGAACGTGGCAACATCTTTAAAATGCATTATAAACTCTAAGATGCTATATGAATATTAACCATCCTATTACAATATTTTTGGAATTAGAATTCTTTTGATATATTTGTATATGTCCACATAGTTATTTAATGCTAAAACTAAACAACACTTAGATGTAATTTTCTCTTATCTTTGTTTCTGTCTTGCACATTTCTTTGTGAGTAGAATTAAATTACAACCCAAAATAGAAATGCATTTGTTAGCACCTGGTACCATTGTTCTGAAAGAAAGAGATTTTCTCCATGATGGCAAACCTTCTCCACACCGAGTAATTTACAATTGAATTTGCATGTTTAAAAAAATGTGTGTACTGCTTTTTTTATAATTAACGGTAAGATTAACCTGTGTGTTGAATTTTCCTCTAACAACAACTTGAAACATTTTCATGTTAATTTCACTGAAAACAGGGTGAGAATAATGGATAATTATTTTCTGCTGACATTCTCTCCCATTAGATTGAATGTGCATTTTGGGACTGAACTGTCAGTTTTGATTTCAGCTTAGTTTTCATGTAGAGTTCATGCATTGAGATTATTTTCCCATTATTGTTTAATATGTGCTTTTTTATGGGAGTAGAAGTAATTTTGGGCCATCCTGTCAATCATTTCCTTGTAGTTTGGACACATACATGAGAAATATAGAGGGAAAGTCCTGAGCCATCTGTTTTAAATAGTCTATCTTATTTACATATATAAAAACCCTAGTTTTGTACCCTTTGTTAGAGCTGACTGTGTTTTAAGTCAAATAATTTACTGAAAATCTATACAATACTAATGAACAGAAATAAAAGTGATTTTATGTGTTTATACAAATGAATTCATTTATTCATTTCTAATGCCATATGCCTCTATATATTGCTTTGACGAAATAGTATTTGCCCAGGTAGTTCAGGATATAATACTGGTTGGTAAGATATTTTCTTGGCCTTCTTAAAAATATGACATTTTGGATCACATGAATTCTTATTATTATAATTATTAATTCATAAGGAGAACTTTATTTTCATTTTACTCACTGATGGTTTATTAGCAATTTCTTTATTATTCATTCTTCAAACATTTATTGTGTGACTACTATATAAATCACCTTGCTAGGTGGAAGAGTTATCCTAAAATATATTAGACAAGGTCTCTGTACTCTAGGCATCAGTAATTCAATAGACTGTAAAGATATATTTGGATTTTATTTGGTAAATTTCAAGGAATCAGTGAATGTGGTTTTTTTTTTTTAAAGATTTATTTATTTATACATACAAGCCAGGGTACAGGCCAGAGGCGTGGGGCGGCGAGAGGGTTCACCAGAGACCAGAGTGGGGAGCAGAACAGGCAGATCAGAAATACACTGCTGAGGGGAGCAGCGGGCGAGGCAGGAGAGGTCTGCCGCACCATGTGGGATTCTCCCTGGCTGGGCGTCGAACTCGCATTGCGCTCTGCCCACGGCTTCACAGTGCAGCGCTCAACCGCTGTGCCACCAGGGAGGCCCAGAATCAGTGAATGTTTTTGATTAGGAGAATGAACATGGTGATTTCGATAATTTAGTTGGCAGTGGAATATGGACTCTGCAACTCAGGTTTATAGACTGGGACACATGGACTGAGGATGTCATAGCAGTATTGGGGGCAAATTAGGATGGTGGCATTTTGATGGATGGACAAAAGAGGTATAGGTGCAGTTAAAGGGAGTCTAAACATCTTGGCAGCTGACTAGCTGAAAGTTTTATCTGAATGAAGTGATGGATTACTTTAGAAACTTTGGCATTCTGGGCCAGAGTAAAGGGGTAGTGGTTTCGAACAACTTGAATTTAGGAGTTGGTGGGATCTTCAGTAGGCTGGTGGACTAACAGGCTGAGACCTAAAGAGAGAATGGGGAAGTAGTTTCTAATATCTATTTGTTATAAAAATAATTTGGGATCTAGTAGCATTAGAGTGGATAGGATTCCCTAGGCAGGTGCTTTCAAACATTGTTGACTGTGACCCAGAGTATAATTTACATCTTGGTTGCATTACATGCGTGTTATAAATAACAATATGTAGACATGATGTATATGTATGTATTTTATATAGAATCTTCATGAAAATTTGTTTCCTCCCAAATTTTACCATCATAGTATGTAATAAACTCTGATGTTTCCATTCTGTTTAAAAATTTTTCTTTTATTAAAGAAAAAAAGTAGTGGAAAAGAACTATTTAATAGATTTCACAGCATACAAATTGGTCATAATCTTCACTTGATAACCACTTTGATGTGGATCCAGTTCCTGTTTGTGCCTTCTTGTCAGCCCTCTGCACTCTGCCAGGAAGGGAAAATACTCTTAGAAAACAGCAGCAGGAAAGTTGGTGAATCACTTAATGCCATGATCCTTGGTGTTCAAGCTTCCATTTCATAATGAGGGGATTGCACCCACAGGCTGGGTGATCTCCCTAGCTCCTTCCTGTTCTATTATCAGGCAGTTCTTCAGTCAAAGATCAGCATTAGGTGTAGTCATCAAGTATTTTATCCATCTACTTCACATAAAATGCCAACATGGACAAGTTGAACCCATGTGATCTTTGTGGAATCCCATCCTGATGGCACCAAGAGCTGTTGGATAAATGCCATGGTGAGCTGATGCCAGGACCAGAAACTGCTTGCTTGCATCACTATGCAACTTATTGTTCAGTTATGTCACTGTTTTGGTAGCTTGAAACGATGTGGAGGGAGTCTATACACCATGAATATTTATACCTTTACAAACTAGGGCTTTCCTCTCCTTCCCCACTCTCACTCTCTAAGAGCCACTTGTCAAATATTTACCAGCACATCCTTGAATAAATATGAATGGATATCAACCCTATTAGACTGATAAATCAACGGATGTTTTTGATTCATAGTGGTCCCACTGTGGTGCATAGAAAACCCATATACAACTACCAACACCATCCTCTTAACAAACTTGATGAAGAAGTTACTATTTGAACACAATGGTAAAGACTTTACATGACATTTAATACTGACAACATCTCTTAAAGTGATTATTATCACCATTGTTGTTATAGACCAGGAAACAAAAATGGCAAACAGTTCAATAACCTAATCAAGGTCATGTGATTGGTAAGTGACAGAACCTGAACGTGGCAGGATTCTGATTCCCGTGGTGAGGCTACGCTGTGTCTCTGACACATACACACAGACACATCTTATCTACATGTGCAATAGTGGATTTAGCATACTTTTTTCTTCTTCATCCTGGTAATTGTTTATCTTTTTCTTCACAAAAGCAAAACATGTCTTAAAGATGAATATGACACCAAAAACTTGTTCTTTGAAATCTGTAGTAAATTCTTTAGGGACTTGTTTCAGAAGTGAGACTGATGCTCCCATCTGAGTCAACACATAAGTTAAGGCACAGTGTCATGGAAGATGCAAACACTTTTCTTCTTAGAAAGAACTATCTCTTCTTGCTAGCAAAATAGCTAAAAAGGAAACTGCTTAACCTAAGACAGAACACTTTGCCCTCAAAATAAATTGCCTCTTTAAAAAAAGTGGGTTGCATAATCTTTGAATTAAAATTTCAAATCCACAGAGCAAAACGTTACCAGCACTGTGTTAGGTTTAAAGGAAAGTGTCCATTAGCTCACAGAATATGCTAAGGAAGCTAATCTGGGACAGGATGAAAGTCACAGGAGTAAAGACTACAACTTTGATCCACTACCTGTCTGGCATTCTCAAAAGGATTATGTAAACGACCTTTAAAAAGTATTTTGGAGCATGCAAACCTGGAAACATATATAGATTTCCAAATCTGAGTATCTAATCAGATGAGAAAAAAATTAAACTTTTCTCCACTTGTTTCAACTAGAAGCTCCCTTTTCTAATTTTTCATCACCTAAGAGTCTGTTAAGATGACAGTTACGGTCCTGCTAGAAATGCCTGTAGTAGGTAACGGAAGGCAAGAGAGAAGAGCTGTGATATAACCACTTAGTTAAAACACACTGACTGACTTTGCTTCCCAGGCGGTTCTACTGGAGTGGGTGGCAAGGGGTTTTGGAAATTAGGTCAGGGGTTTCCACCAGGCAGTAGCACTTGAACTGACTATAGCTTATGTGTCTAAGGGTTTCTAAGAAAATGAATATGCTAATGAATCAGGAGATTGTTCTGTGGGAATCTCCTTTATATAAGATATATATATATCTTTATATAAGATGGAGGAGTGCTATTTTCAGAATGACCTTGAGTTGTTTATAGACTGAGTCTGCTAGTCCAGACAGCAAACTGAGAAACATTGGGGTGTGGTTTTCAATTCTAGCTGTACATCAGAATTTCTAGGGATTAAAAAAGAGTAGTAAAGTCAGAAATCCTCCTCAGACCCAAATCTCTCCAGTGAAGCCGGGACATCAGTGCTTTTTACAAACTCCCTAAGTGAATCTCATGTCCAGTCAGGGTTGAAAACCCACTTCTTCATTTACAAGTAAAGAAATTCAGTTTTAGAGGCGAGGCTAGTTCAATTCAACAGAAGTTTATTCAGCCCCAACTATGAATTGGATGAGCCCGAGGTACAGAAACGAGGGCATTATGTGAGGAGTAGATCTGTGCTGCCCCAACTTGACATTCCTGAAGAACTTCAGGCCTCAAAGGACTCGAGTATATTTTCATGATTTCAGAAATCCTATAGGAGACTCCACATTGACCTGTGACAAATCTGCATGGACTAACTCCATAATCCAATTTATTTGCTAGTAGTTGAAGTACTGTTAACTAGATGTGTGGTAACTCTGGGGTACTCCTGCCAAACAGGAGCTCTGGATTCAGCTTTAAGTGATTTTAAGTATTGAATTTTAGAATCAAATAGCCAGGTCAGGTTCCTACATCTTTTTACTAGCTATTTGACTATAATCAAGCAATATTATTTCTCGTGGCTGTTTCCTCAAATGGGGTGATGATAACTTCTTAGGCTTAGGTTTATTTAAAAAACACCTGTAAAGTACTTACACCATCAGGAAAATAGCACACTAGAAATGTCAGCTATTGTTACTTATGTGTATTTGTTTCTCTATCCTTTATTCTGTGAGCTCTTACTAAGCTGTATAGACTCCAATGCTGGGGAATGTGTCAGAGTGCCAGTCACTGCACCTCTCTAACTTTCAACTTTGGTCATTTTCAAGGTCAACCAGAAAAAATATGAAAACAAATTGCATATTTTTCTTCATTGAAAATAGTCAATATGAGCAGAGAGAACGTTCCAGTGCTGAGGTGGACGGGCATGAAGGAGAATCAGTGGCCAAAGGAGAGAATGCCATAGCTTTGAAAGTGAATGACTTTTCCTTTAAAGAAACATTTGCAACTCTAGCAGGATATATCATTGTGCTCATATTATTGGGCAAAATAAGTTTGCTACTTTGATTTTTGCAACCAGAAAGGAAAACTGGTAAAACTGATAAAAATGATAATTGAACCATTTTGAGTAGTTTGTTTGCTGATCCTTTTAGAAATTCACTTTTAGAAATTTAAAAGCACATAATATGCAGCGTATTCTCATTTCAAAAATTTCTATTAATACTTAGTGATTACACATAATTTATACCTTTGAATTAAAATTTCAAATCCACAGATTAGGTTTAAGGATGGCATAATATAGTGTCTAGTGAGAACTCTTCTATGTGGGGTGTGTGTGTGTGGGGGGTGTGTGTGTGTGTGTGTGTGTGAGAGAGAGAGAGAGAGAGAGAGAGAGAGAGAGAGAGAGAGAGAGAGAGAGAGAGAGAGAGAGAAAGAGAGAGAGAGAACACACTCTTGGAGACTTTTTCACAGAACCTTTTCTTTGCCTGGATCTCCTTGATAATCTTGTGAAGATATAGGCCTTATTCCCAGGAAAATGTAGTTCTAGATGTAGATGCATGGTTTTCATACATTTATGGATTCTTTCAGGTTGAAACTAGCTACGATGTTTTCTTCTACCAAAGGTAGATCTGTCAAACAAACACACACAAACACAAAGGGCTGGACATGTATTAGATGAGAACCCACCTACATAACTTCAAGGCTGTCTAGCTTCTCTGAAGGTTTGAGGCAGGTGTTGTACAGGTACTGCTTCTTTGTAATTGCTATAGTAGCCATGAGATGCTGGTCTGAACCACCTTATTTCCCTCAAAGTAATTCTGTTAAATCTGAATATTCAGTCAGTAGTTGACCATGTATAGAGAACTGTAGGAATGAATTCCCAGGAAACCTAATTTTGTTAGTTTTGGGTAACTTCATGATCCAACACAAGCTGTTGAAGCCAAATTTGGGGATGCCATAGGCAACACTGGACCCAGTGCAAAATTAAAATGCTGGACCTTCATTCAAAAGCATTCAGAGTTTCCAGATGGTGACAGTAGAGCATTAAATTATGTGCAGGGCTCTTCTAAGCCTGGGGTCTATGCATATGCACACTGTCACCTGTGAAACTGTTCTGATCACAGGAGACATAGAAGCAGGATGGGTCTCAGCAACTAATACAAAACTGAAACTTGTTTAGGAAGAAACAGAAATTTGATCTTGTTTCTGGTTGGAAAGCAGAGTTAGGAAACAGCAAAGGTTGCATAGTAGAAAATTTATAATAATGTTTCTTTTCTTTCCCCTATATTTTTCTCAGGGCGGGGGCTAAAATTGGGGGAGTCACTGAAGTTTACCACCCTTTCTCACTTAGTCCAGGTGAACAGGTGGGGGGGAGCAGTGATTTTTTTTTGGGGGGAAGTGCTAATTCTGAGGAGGTCATGTGGACAAGCTACCTCTGTCTGTGCCCTCCATTCCTTTCCCATTTTTTTGCATCAAGCAATTATATGAAAGGGTGTTGGGCGGGGGGGTGGCACTGCTGCTGAGAGTAGTGCCCAGAGCAGAAGTCCCATTAGATTAAGAGCAGGTGGGGAATTTGAGAATAGATGACTGGATCAAGAAGATGTGGTACATATACACAATGGAATACTATTCAGCATTCAAAAAAGACAAACACATGCAATTCACAGCAACATGGATGGAACTAGAAGGGATCATGATCAGTGAAATAAGCCAGAAAGAAAGAGAAAAGTATCAAATGGTTTCACTTATAACAGGAATATAGGGGAGCCAAATAAGAATGCGACATTCAGCAGGGGAGGAGGGTAGGGTAAGCGCTCAAGAGGGGGGAAGAGGGGAGCTCCGGGGACTATGATGATGGCTCCACAGGTGAACAGGTGGTGGGTAACCTATGGGGAACACACAATAATGTAAAAGATATGAATAACAAAAGTAAATAAATAAAATATACAAAAAATGAATAAAAAAAATGAGAATGGGTGTTGAAATGGGTGACCCGCACTGCAGCACTGGAAGTATTCTGCCCCAGTGTACTTTCTTACCCTCTTTCTCTCCACTCTCTGAAGGAACCCAAGCTAGGGTTAAGGCCACTGTCCTAAAGGAGGAAAAGATATGTAACCAAGGAAAAGAGCTTAGGTATTTGAGAAACAAATTTCCTATTTTTATATAGGAAAAAGAACTGAAACCATAAGCCTTTCCAGAAGAAGCAAAATATGAGTTTTAAATAGTCCTAATATGTATTTTCACAAGGATCTGAGAAGTTTTGAAATCATACAATTGGAAAAGAGCTAATTTAAAATTTTGGATCTTAAATCATAACTGGAGACTAAAAACAAACAAACCAAAACTAAAGAGACCATTGGAATCACCAAAGATGTACAACTGAAGTAGAAGTTTGTGAGCATGAAGTTTGGGTTACAAAACTTTTCATGGAAGAAGACATGAGGAAGAGATGGAACCCAGAAGAAATGTTGAGAGTCTTGAAATACAGAAATAGAAGTATCACCATCTATAAAATAGAATTCCTAAGATGTGAGAAAGGAGCAAACAGAGAAAACATGTGAGAATGAATTTTCCAGGATTAAAGAAATATATAAAAGCTCGGGGTGAAAAGGTTAATGGAGTGCTGAATAGGACAGATGAAAAAACTAAGAACATTAAGACAAAAGAAAATTTGATCTAAACAAGGGTTTGTCCTGTGTCATGCAAGGTAAACCAGGCTTAGAGATAGAAAGACTACGTCCAAACACTGATTGTGCCACTTATGGTTTATGGTTGTGTGGCAATAGGCAAATAACTTCTGTGAATCTTGATTTCCTCTTTGTAAAGCTGGAATGACAGTGCCCCCTGGCAAGAGTTTAAGTTGATGTGAAAAAATATACTATTAGTATTGGGCTAAGCTCAAGTCCAAGGAATAGTAAATACTTAATAAATTATAACTTGAGATCCACCCAAACCACTACTATTTCATAAGGTTATTATGAGGATTAAGTAAGATAATATATGGGCAATGCATAGACCCTATTAAGTTCTTTAGTATGTAACTACTATGGTTATTTTTATGCTTAGTCTTAGATGGAAGCTTGTAGAAATATCATCTGCCTCTTGTAAAATTCCGTCAACATGGTTATAGCACAGATGTAACTAATCTTAAAACATTTAAGGCACAATGGCAGTGAACCCCTCTAGCACACTCACCTAGTGTGGTCTCTCTGATATGGATGCCATCCATCAAAGATACAACTTCAAGATCTACTTTTGAGAAGAAGTATTTTTGGTATTGAACTTTGGCAGATGGTTCATTGGATAGAAGGAATACAATAAAATTTAAGAAAGATGGCTGCCAGCTGGTAATACTTATAAATTGAAGATGTCTGCCTTGCATTTGATACAATAGAATACTAGGATTCTCCCCAATTGCTTACTTTGGTGAAGAAGCCTTGTCTATATTTATATTCTACTCTCCATGGGTTTAAAATATTTCTATGACTAATCATATGTAAACATATGCTTCAATTGCTCTTGGCAGGTAGAATTAATTAATCCATACTTCCTCTTAGAAAGACACCTGGTATAACCTAGTAGTTAATGTGGATCTGGACTGACCTAGTTTTATGTCTCAGTTCACTGCCATTGACAAAGTCATTTGACTTTAACACACCTCTTTTCTTCATATTATACTATGACACTACTGACAGAACCAATCTCACAGTATTATTTTGAGGACTAAGTGAGATTAGGCATGTAAAATGCCAGAAGCAGAATAAATGCTCAGGAACTATTAGTGTTGATGACAATTAAGATGGAGGGTAGTGATCAGGGACAGCATGTGATACATAGCTGCAGGGACGTTGCTTCTTTATCCTCATTCCTGTTCTTTATCCTCATTCCTGTTCTTTATTCTCATTCCTGTTTTTACAAAGCTAAGGATAATATATTGAATTAAATCGATCTGTCCCAATCCGTTGATAGAACCAAACTTAAAGTGTACAACATAGTAGTTTGTTTCTTTCCTTCATCTAATAATGGTTCACATAAATAATTTCAATTTCACAATACAGCTAAACATAAGGGCAGATTTTTTTTCCTGCTTTTGGATGGGTGAGATGCATTTTCTAAGGACACAATATAAAGGAAGGATGAAGGTCATGCTCTTATGAGACCTGGAAAATATCTTTTTCCCATGATTTCTTTGACAAAAGGTGGCTCCATGCTAGTTTTCATGCAAGATTTATTAAATTGTCAAACAGAGTCATACATATTCTAGTAGAAGATACTAATGATGACTCTAAAGATGCTTTCTTTTGTAACCTTCAGGCAGTAATAGACTAGAAACCAATGCCTGACATGAAAACTCCCAAGAAGATACAGAGACAGAGTAATGTGTCAGTGAAAGTGAAGTTGCAGATTCATTTTGGTGTGCTCTTTAACACTTTATTGCATGGAAGTGACCAAATAGTGAAGGGTACTCAATGTATTTGGCTGGAGGCAATCTTATGAAAATACCGAGAATAAGAAGGCATGAGCATATGACAAATGGGGGCGGGGGGCGAACACATCAGCAATCACCAGAACCGGTTAGATCAGCACAGAATGCTTAGAAAGATGTGTGGCACAAAGGACAGGAGTGTTAGTAAGAGAGGAAGTCTGGAAGGCAGAGCCCTTGGTGGTGTGGTCTCATGAGGAAAAAGGATGTTACTGAAACAGGTAACAGTACTGAGTGCTAATGATTTTCCTGACCCTCTGATTATTATTTTACAACAGCAACTTATGAGTCATTTTCAAATATTGTCATTTCACATCTGAGGAAACAGACATGGAAGTTAAGTGAAATTCCAGTTATATATCACAGAAATGAAAGTCCTGGAATTTGATGCCAGAGAATCTGGTTCTATAGTTGAGAAATGGTATCAAACGTGGGGAGCAGGAGTTGGGGGTGGGGAGGCAGAGCCCTTGTGCTCAGCCACTGTGCCACACTGCCTCCAGCTGATGTGACGCAACCCACTCTATTTGGGGAGTCTCCTGAAAGAAATGAATGCTCTGAGGAAGATTTTATAATTTCTGAGAGATGGGAGCACAGAGCTCTGTTTTGAATTCCCAATAGTGTTATCATATGTCCCAGTTTGTCCAAGACAGCCCTGGTTTATGCCTGCTGTCAAGGTGTAATCAATAATAGTGCTCTAAAAAGTGCCCCAATTTGGAAGATAAAGTATATAGTCACCCTCTGTAGACAGTCAAATGGTTAATCCCTGGGCAAAACTAAACCATGTTGAAAGCTGAAGTGCTGTGCTAATGATTTCTTATATACACAAGAGATGGATGGGGTTGAGACCTACTCCTGTAGTAGGAATACCAAGGAAGTAGCATCCCTCACACTTGGGAAGAAAAACAACAGAAAACCCAAACAGAAGAGGGCAGCTTTCTCAAATGAGGCAGCATAATTAGATTTAACAAAAACTACTCCAAAAAGGGCATTTTCCTTGAGCTTACTCTGCCAAAGGCATAGCTTGGATAAAAGACTGATTTCCTGAGAGAAAATCTGAAATGAATTCCAGTCATGTCTGAGTTGTTTTACTATCTATCTAGGCCCTAAATATCAAGAATTGGGGTATGTGGGTGGAGTTAATTTATTAGAGTCTGTTCACAGCTTGTTGTAAACTTGAATCTATATTGCCAATGTCAATATGTTAACTCTTAGAGGGAGTTTCCATGTGTGGTTGGTCATCAATAAATTAGTGTATAACAGATGTTATATTAATGAACTGATTATTAAATTACCTTTTGTTGGAGAGTTACTCCTTTATTTATGTCTATCCTTTTTTTTTTAAAGATTTATTTATTTTTTGCATACAAGCTGGGGTGCAGGCCAGAGGTGTGGGGCAATGAGAGGGTTCACCAGAGACAGAGTTGGCAGCAGAACAGGCAGATGGATGGAAATACACTGCTGAGGGGAGCAACGGGTGAGGCAGGAGAGGTATGCTGGGCCATGTGGGAAACTCCTCCGGATATTGAACTTGTGCAGCCACCGACAGCTCCACAGCGCTGTGCTTAACCCATTGCACCACCAGGGAGGCCCTATTTATGTCTATCCTTTATTTATGTCTATGTTTTTCCTTAAATAGTGTTGGGCCTTATCTTTTGATACTGAAAACAAGACAAGTACACTATGAAGATATTGAATCATATCAGCAAGTATTGCATAATATAATGAATAAAACTAAACCTTTTCAGCCAGTCCCCTGGGTGTCAGACCAGAGGAAGCAAGCATATGCTGCAGTGCATATGACATTGCTCAGATTACACATACTGCTTACTCAGTGTTTGTAAGATGTGGAACTATGAAATGTGGAAACTTAAGTAAATCCAGATTTTTTTTTTTGTTGGCAAATCTATTCTGTCTGCCAAGTAAACTGACCATGAGTTCTCACAGCCAGAGTAAGAAGTTTGTGTCTTTGGGAGATATCCTTGAGAAGACAAGTGGGGAAGAAGCTGGGATGGACTGATGTTTTGACTTCACGTGAAACTTCACATAAATTGATTTATATGAATAAGTCTTGGTATACACAGAAAGCATGTAAAATGATGTACTCAGTGAGACATAAAATGTTGAGATTTGGACAATAAAAATTAGGTTCCTATTATTAATTTAGCAGAACGGGGCTTTTTCTGGGAAATTGTAAGGGAAAAACTCCAATTCTTGATAAGTGATAGACATGTTAAAATGCATTCATTTACAATTACAGTGTAGGTGATTTCTTAGAAAGCTATAGAAACCTACACAAGCACCCCTATTTATTTTTCACTAATTTTGATTATGCTTAATTTCCTATCTAACTTTCCTTTGGTAAAGCTGGTGCTGAGATAAAAGGATTCTTTTGTTATTCTTTTGTTTGTATCCTGTGGTCTTGTTTCAAAAATTCTTGAAAGAATTGTTTCTATATGGACTTCAGATTGAGAACCAGAGATCTCTGGTGAACTTTCACTTGTTCTTTTTTTCCTCCAAGCTTATTGCTTCTTCCACCATGGTTTTAGAAGAGTTAGCATTCTTTTCTTTTTCTTTTTCTTTTTCTTTTTTGCAGGTAATCTTTGTAACAATTTTATGTGAAATCAGGTGCAGGGTTTAGCTGTACTATTTTTACAAACCATATGCCTCCTGGTAACACCACACCATTTATTATTTTCTTCTCCATCTTCAGTAATATTTAGGTCCCCATCTATACATGGGCCTCTGCTTGACTGTATACAAGCAATTTAATGGAAATAAATTTTGCCCTCAGGGGACTTCCTATTTATTTTGATCAGGAGAATGTGATGGGCTGGCAAGTTATATGAACATATCGCTGTCTCTATACCAGCAGAGACATATAGTTACCTTAAGCAACATGGTTACTCTATAACATTACATTTTTTTTTGGCATTGGGATTATGCTATTTGTAAAGCCTGTAATGAGGTAAAATAATATTTTTGCTTTTATTTATTTCTAAATTTTTTAAAAGATTTATTTATTTTTGCATACACACTGGGGTGCAGGCCAGAGGTGTGGGGCAGTGAGAGGGTTCACCAGAGACAGAGTGGGGAGCAGAACAGGAAGATCAACTGAAATGCACTGCTGAGGGGAGCAGTGGGTGAGGCAGCTATGTCTGCTGTGCCATGTAGGAATCTCCCTGGCTGGGCATCGAATTTGCACTACAGCCGCTGACAGCTCCACAGCGCGGCACTTAACCTGTTGCACCACCAGGGAGTCCCTATTTGTGCTTCTAATATATACTAGGGCCTATTTTCACTACTCAAAAAATAATAGTTCCTATAATTTTAGATAAGTCATATGACATATCTGGGATTTCGTCATGTACCAAGCATTTGTTTTTGAAGCTGGGTGATTGAAATTAAACACCTGTTCTGTCATGGGAGATGATTAAGGAACCCAGGGTAATGTATTTGGATTCTGCCTTTAAGCATTTGAAGAATTTCTTCATTTCATCTGAAAGCTTCACCTAAAGAACTTAACATTAATTGACTACAAATTATTTGGTCGAACTTTGTCCAGAAAGTGGAGATTAATTTCTCTCTTCTTGGTGTAGGCTGGGCTCAGTGACTTGCTTCTAAGGAACAAGTGCTTACAGAAAAAAAAGTAACTTTTCAGTGGAGAAACGTGGCAAATACCACCTTAATTAGGGATCAAGGCTAAGGTCATATTATAATGTCTTGTTGATACTGTGCACTCCTGATACCATGTGATGAGAAGAGCATTTCATTTCTGTTGCTTTCTTCCCCCAATCCCATAACCCCAATCTAATCATGAGAAACATCAGGCAAACATCAAATAAAGGATATTTTATAAAATACTTGGTCATTAGTCCTCAAAAATGTCAAAGTTGTGAAAGATGAGGAAAGAGTGAGAAACCATTGGAGGAACCTAAGAAAATATGACAACTAATGTGAAGTGGGGTCTTGGATTGGACCCTGGAACAGAAAAATGACATTAGTGAATAAGCTAGAGAAATATGAATAAAACCTATGGTTTAGTTAATAGTATGATGCAGATGTTAATTTCTTAGCTTTGATAAATGTACTGTGGATATGTAAATGTTACTATCAGGAGAATCTCAGTGAATGGCATTTGGAAACGAATATTTATGAAAGTTTTCTTTAATCTAAAATTATTTCAATATTAAAAGGTACAAACAATACTAAAAAATGAAATTAAGAAGATGAGATGGTTAGCCTAAGAGGAGAACAAAGTTCCTAATGACAAAGTATTTCAAGGATAGAGGAGACAGTTTAGATCATCCCAGTTTACCAACTCATTTGAAAGGAGGAAATAAGGCTCAAAGGGGGTAAATAAAATAATCAAATATATCAGAGGAAATAAATAGTATCTGCCTCAAAATGAAGGGTTTATTACTCTTAATCTAATACTCTTGCCCCAAATAACTCCTGGGAAGTTTGTTTGTGAGTATGGCAGAATCTGGCATAGCTGCAGCAACACTACAATAATAATTTTATATAGCACACACTCAGACTATTCATCTTATTTTTTTATGGTTAATTACTCATCGTTACCTACTATCCACCTCCCACCCATACACTCCACACAGACCCCTGTATCCTCACTGCTTCCCCCCAACATGCCGTCCTACAAGGTGAAATTTATTATTCTTGCTTTGTAGATGAGCAGAGTGAACTCAGATAAATTAAGTAACTTGCCAAGGTTTCATGGCCAACAATTGGCAAAGCCTGGATTAAAACCTCAGTCTTATACCAAAGCTGCCACACCTGCCCTCAGACCTAGCCACTTCCTTCACTGAGCAGTGGCGTGAGAAAGCCCCTGGGGAAGATGAGAGAAGGAATATCTACAAGCTGACAGAAGGGTGGATGATAGGGTTTATTTTAAAATATTTCTCAGGGCATCAGTATTGTAATTTATTACCCTAAATTTCTGAAGAACTGCAGTTCTTAAGTGACTGATTCTGAGGCAAAATGGATCTGCAGTCTTTAGTTTTAGGGGCTTTTCTTTGGAAAAAGGATTCAGATAATTTATTATTCCCCTTGAGTGTATGTTTTGTATGCTTGAAATATTTAGTGAAATGGCATATCAATTGGTGAGAAAATGGCAGTGTCTCCTGCTTCAGCCCTGACTGTGACCAGCACTGACAATGACCACTGATTGCACCCCTTGGTAGTATATTACATTTACTGAGTCTGTCTCACACCACACCTATGGAAGGACAATATTATCAATATTATTCAAGAGGAGACTGAGGGCCTTCTACCTGGCCACTATACACCCAGCCCCCGTTGCAAATATAAAACTAAAATGATTTATATGAAATTGTTAGTATAAAAACCTGCCAAAGGTTGTCACATCTTTTCTAATAGATTTCTATCACCTATCCATTTCATACTTTGTGCAGTCATTTGCAGGAATCATGTAACAAAACACCTGTTATATTAAAGACCCTTTCAATACTCAGTAGAAATGTGAGGAACAAAATGGACCACTGTTTGACTTCTGGAATTCTCCATCTTTCCCTCCCTTCTCAGTCTCCCCTTGATGATGAGGCTGTGGCTTGTTGGTTCTGTTAGTGTCGCTGGGAGTATACTGGGACCTACCCACATGGTAATAAGAGGAAGCCTCACAGAGTCACACTGAGGTCATACCTTTTTACTTCCTGGTGAAGGCCCTACAGCATTTAGCTGGACTCAGATCTTTGGCCTGTCAGTAGCAAGAATCAACTTGATATGTTATTTTTACATTTTCTTCACCAACCAAAATTCCAACTAGTTATCAGTGGAGATAGAGGCCACAGTTGATCTCTAAACTCTCCAGAGCAGACCTATGTGGTTGAAAGAAACTCTAGACTCTGAACTCTTGTTAATTTGTGTATATATCTACAAATGCCTCTCTCCTTGATAGTGTATCAATTGACAGGGCTTCCCAGATGATTATTTTAATTACTATTTTGCATGATGCTCCTTACACTTGTGTGGATATCACTGCTTTCTACCATAGGGAGAGATGGAGAAAGCCTCTCCTGGTCAAGTGCTAAATAGAAATGCAACAATCTAGTCTAATAAAATGCAGTATGTTATTTTCTTTTGCCTCCCAGTTGAGTGTTCAGCTTGAGTTAATTTCTTGCTGATAACAACTGATGTAGTGTCTTGAGTATTTCATTGACACAACTGTAAAAGGGAGTGAACCAAATGAGAGAAATTAATAAGGCATAACCAAATTGGCTGTATCAGGTGCTTTAATGAAAATGTCTAATATATGTAAGTTGGAATAAAACCCTGAACTGTAGTGAGACTCATATATTCTATTTCTTTAGAATTATTTAGCAAAAAACAAGCGATAGTGAAGTTAAACTTATGGCTCTTCCTGTATAGGGACCAGCATTCTGCTCCATTTTCTGCTGGATGGTTCATGCTTATGAATATTAAAAATATGCTATAATCAAATATAATCAACCAACACTTATTCAGCTTCTCCTAAGTACCAATCATCATGCTAAGAGTTAGGGAAATGAATTAGACACAGTTCCTGCCCTCTTTAGAAACAAGAAATAGGTAAATGGAAAAGTTATACATCAGTAGAAGTTTATACAATCTATACAGAATGAGTAATTAGCCAGAGAGGATGGAATTTGAAGATTGACTAGGATTTCACCTAGAGAAAGGGCAATTGCAGTACATTTTTAATGCAAAAAGTACAGCATATGTGGAGGCATAATGATGAATTAACAGGGTATGTTCACGAAACTGTAAAATGTTTCTTCTAACTGGTAGAGGGAGAAGAGCCAGGGGAGAGGGGAGAGCTATGGAAGGAACATTCCTGAAGAGGTAAGCAGAGCCTAGATCATGAGGAGTAAGCCAGAATTCAGTTAAGTATTCAGCACTCTTGTTAGGTTCTATGTGGGATACAAAACACTTCCTAGATGCTTTGCTACTCTTAAAGAGTTTATGGTCAGAGGAGAGAAACCAAATACATAAAGCAATTAAAATGCAGTTAAGAAGTAAATGATGTGTTATTGACTCTAAGTGCAGTTGGAATTCGAAGAAGGTATAGAATCAGTATAATCTCAAATAATCAAACAATTAAAGAGAAGGTTGGGGTGAGTTGCCCCTTGAAGCATGGGGAAGCATAGCTCAATAGTACTACCCTTCTAGCAGACATTGGAAATGTATAGGTTTACATTTAAATTTCACAATGGAGAGGAAAGAGGGTCACTTTTAGGCATTCATTGGGTCAGGGATGCTAAATGCCTTGCAATACATGGAAGAGACCTACACAGTGAAGAAATATCACTCTCAAAGTTGAATAGTTTCCCTGTTCAAAAGCACTAATTACCTAAGTAGAGGGCAGAGAGAGTAGATTCCAGATGGCGAGTACAAAGCAAATATAAGAGTTATAGGCAAACGTTACCCTCCATCATTAACAAAATTTAATTACATGATTCAGAAGTAGATTCTATTCTATTTTTTATATTAATGACTTTTCCTGTTTCAGAAAATACATCATTAAACAGCTCTTTTTACAAAATTGTAATCTCAAGTGCTGTTATGGATTAGACAAGGCAGAGAATATAAAGAGTTAAACCAGCACCACCTTTCCCTTCTTCCTCAGTGCTCCAAGGTCAACAATGCTGCAGGGCTGCTGGCACCACACCATTTTCCACCCACCAACCACTTTCTGCCCATTCTTCTCCTCTGATCATCCACCATGGGGTGAATCAAATTCAGTCTCAACGGCTTGCATCACTTTTCTTCTTACACTAAAGTTTCTGTCTGCTCTTGGCTTCTCTTTACAGCCCTCACTCAACTTCTTCCCCAACCACCAACTGCCAGATCTCTACATCTCACTTTCAAGTTCTCTGAGATTGGGTATCTGCTCAGTTTATCCCCGGTTCCTTCCCCAATGGGCAAACCCTTCCTCCACCTTTGGGTCACTGACTGACTTGTAAGTTGCTTGCCCAATAGCCTTGAGTTAGGTCATATTCTCATCAGTTAGTTGTGGACAGGATGATGTTGTCATAAGCACAGAGCAGGGGGACTTATCCAAAAGGAACTGGGCCTTAGCCTCAATAACAAATGCTGTGGCTTGTCAACAGTGATTCTGGCTAGAACTGTGACCCACAGTTTTGGTTAAAAAACAAAACAAAACAAAACAAAACAAAACAAAACAAAACAAAACAAAACCAAAAGCCTGTGTTGATGAACACAGAGTTTAAAATAAACTGCTTACCATTTAGCACTCTTGCCTCACATTTATACATATAGATTGTGGTCACTTTCAGATTCAGGTGGCACTATTTTAAAACATAAAGGTCATGGATCTTCTGCTACTTCAAAGTCAACAACTACATAATTTAACTAGGACTTCTCCTAAGCCTAAATTATCCTCGTGCTTCTCTATTACCAACCATAGTATTAGAGGTTTTATAGGGAGTGTAGAACTAATTGTTAAGGGGAATTGATCATTGCTGTGAATTGAAAATATCCTAGGCTCCACTTGTTAGAATGCCCCAGGGTCAAGACTGATGGAGAGAAATATCTTAATAACCATATAAAACAAAATTGTAACCTGATGATTTGCCAGATAAACTGGACTGAGAAATGTATTTCATTTTGCTGAGCACTGAGTTTTGTAAGCATCTGCATTTAGAATGTGTTTAAATAGGGAGGGCATGTGAAGTAAAGTTTTCAGCCATCTTCACCAATCCATGAGGGCAGCTGAAGAGGACACTACGGAAGAGCACCAACCCTCGGGAGATGGAGTGCAGGGGTAGCACTGGGGAAGGACAGGGTGATGAGGTCAGGTAGGCAAGGTGTTATTCGGCTTAAAATTTTAAAGCTCATATTTCACGTCTTTTATGGTGATCATGCTTGCCAGTGACTGTTTGACACCTGTAGTCACATGGCTGTCTCTTTCACCTGCATGTAGGACTGGTCTAATGGGAAAAATAAATGTGCTCTTAGAAGTCTAATTAAAACACACACTGTCAGCAAAACCGTACTGAAAGCCCTATTAAGCATTTTATGAATGCCCAAGAGCACCCCTGCCCATGTTTGGAGTGACACATCTTGGCTCGGTTGGTGACAATTAGGATCAGACCCAGGACACTAGAGAACATGTATTGCATCCCATATGGCCTTGTGTGTAGGTAGATTGTTCCCCAGGTACCTGGAACTCAGTGAGAAAGCTCTGGGTAGGAATTAGATAAAAATGATGAAGAATGTAAATTAGCACACTATGGATGGATCTGTATCATGTACAGCCGTGCTATGGATTAGATTCAACTGTCAGATGGTTATGTATTATTCATGATCAAATTCAGGGTAAAGATACCAGATGGCAGAGGCATATTCGTGGTCAGATCATAGTTGTTAGATTAATTATAAATCTACATAAGAATTGGTAATAATAATTTAGACTGCTTTCAAAAGGATGCTCTGTAGATCATCTAATCAAAAGTACCTTAAAAATAATGTATCTAAGTTATTAGGTGACAAGACTTTAGAGTAATGTAAAAAAAAAAAATCAGATTTCTCTCAGCCATGGCTTTGGTTTTTTTTTTTTTTAAGATTTTATTTTATTTATACATGCAAGCTGGGGTACAGGCCTAGGAAAGGTATTTCCAGGAGGAGGATGGCAGAAAGGATATTCATTTGTAAAACATGAATGGACACAGAACTCAGTCCTAGCTGTATATGTGTGTACATATAACAGTCTAGAGAAGTTATTTAAAATATGGAAGTTCTTTTTTTTTTAAAGACTTATTTTATTTATGCATACAAGCTGGGGTACAGGCCAGAGGCGTGGGGCGGCGAGAGGGTTCACCAGAGACAGAGTGGGGAGCAGAACAGGCAGATCAGAAATACACTGCTGAGGGGAGCAGCGGGCGAGGCAGGAGAGGTCTGCCGCACCATGTGGGATTCTCCCCGGCTGGGCGTCGAACTCGTGTCGCTGCTGCTGACAGCTCCACAGCTCAGTGCTCAACCGCTGCGCCACCAGGGAGGCCCCATAGCTTTGGTTTTAATGTTTGATATAGCTGGTAGTAACAATGCCATTTCTTTAAAGGATTGCAGATGATTTACACAAACCAGAATGTCAAGAGACCAGAAAAACTGTTAGACAATAAAAGTGTTTTTGTCTGTATAGCCATAACTCTTCATGTACAAAATGACTCTCAATCCAGGTTCTATTTGAATGTCATCAGCATTCTTGTGGGCTGGACATTTTCTCATTGCCCCTCCAGTTTCCCTCTCTACCCTTTTCCACCTTGCATTGTGCGTGCTGAGGTTAACCTCAAATGATTGCATCAGTGAGCTGTCTTCTGGATTCCAACTGCTTGGCCACTGAGAACCATCAGTGAGAGACTGGAATGGGTGGAGAGTGACTATTCCCTTGGGTCCCTTCCTGCAGGAACCCCTCAGGGTGATACCTGCACTGCTCCTGTTAGGTGATCCTTTCCATGTACCTTTTTCTCTGGGTTTTGGAAACTTCTGTGATTGTGGTGGTTTTTTGTGGTGTTTGTCCTGGGGTTGTTTGCCATTATCCTTTGAGGTTTCCCTGCATACTGTCCACATCTTTGTAAATAATTAAATTTTCCTGAAGTATAAATTTTGAGTGTGCCATCTATTTTCTTCTGGGCTACAGATTGAAATATACCCTTAATGCAGAATCAAAGAATATTATAGCTGTCATGGAATGTTGACCTGGTCTGTTCAGTCCTTCTCTTTTGTACTGATGAATAAACTGAGCTAGAGAGAGGTCAAGAGATTTATTCAAAGTCACCACTACAAAGTGTGACAGAATGGAAACTAGAATCTAGATCCTCTGGGTTTCTTCAGCACATTTTTTACAGCAGAACTCTGCAGAAGGCCTTGGGCACTTAAGTTAATCACCGAAGGTGTCTGTGCAGGACAGTAAGTCCCAAGGAATGGTCTGTAGGGAGATTTTGAAAAGACAGCAGCTTCTGTTCAGGACATTATCAGTAGCTCCAGGGAGGGACTCAGTAAGGAGGCAGGTGGTAGTGTAAATACAGAGATTCACACAGGATTTTGGGGAGTAGTTTCTAGAATGCCTAGCTAAACTTGCCTCCCAGAATTTTACCCCAGTCCAAAGGAATGATACAGACGGCAACGCATGAAGCAGCATCCTTGAGTTTGCATTGCCCAGGTGTTCTTTGTAGATGGGGACAGGATGCCTGGGAGGTGGTTGCAGTTAGAAGAGACAGATGTCACTACACAGATTTGTGGAAGAGAAACAAGGGGAAAATAACAGCCATGAATTGAATGCCTATATGCTGTGAACTGTCCGGAGGATTTTATATTCATCATTTTACATAATCCTAACCATACCCCCACTTCACAAAACACTGAAGCAAAAAAGAAGTCATATATATAGTGAGTGAGGAGCAAACCCCAGAGGAGATGTACAGTTCAATACACAATGAGAACACTGGCACAGTGGCAGCAAAGATCGTAAAATGTTTGTTATTGCCTCTCCCTGAGCCAAATGCTGGGGACAAACAAGAAAGTAAGAAGATCCCGAAATAAGCACCATGAACTAAAACGAACAAAGTCACTGCCATAGTGTCTGTGTCCTATGGGTCGTGAGGCTGTGGGTGAAGGAAAATACACAGATGGCCAGCATATGGTTGGAAAGGACAGGGTACCAGCAGGACACGGAGGAGGAGCCAGCACCACGGGGGGGGGGGCAGGGCACGGGAACATGAAGTTTTCTCAGGGAAAGAGACACCTGGGTCAAGAGCTGAAGGTTGAAGAGGAGCTGGCAGATGAAGTGGAAGGGAATTGTGTTTCAGGCAGAGGGACTAGAAAGTACAAAGGACAGATGTCAAGAGAACATCTGGCAAGTGAGTTCTCTAGCAATGATTGTAGTGGCTACGATCATTGTAGTGGGAGGTGAAAGGGGTGAGATTGAAAGCTAAGTCAAGTCTAAATTCATCCTGTAGATATTATTAAGGAAATTGGATTTCCTCCCCCTCCAAGCTTTAGAGAGGCGTCAAGGATTTTAAGTAGGGAGATGATATGACCAACCAGACTTCCAGGGGTCACAGATCCTTGGCAGAGCTTGCTCTCTGCCCTGTTTTTCTTGAGTGAATGAAGATACTCCACTTTGTCTAGGGTAGGTCAATAAGGCAAGCAGCATGAGCTTGAGCTCACAGGGGCCTGTGGGTGTTAATTATCATTGACTAAGAGCCAGGCTCCTCTGGGGAACCCAGTAGTTCTGAGTCACTGACACAGCTTCGCCAGTCTATTGGCATTCTCTGCCTAGCTCCACGTAATTTGTGTTTACTTTTTTACCTTGCTTCCTTTAGAGTTTTTTTCTATTCTAAAGGAGAATCCAAAATGTTGTTCAATAGATTTGGTGAATTCTTTCATATTTTCTCTTCTAAAGGAACCTCTGTGCTTTGTTTGCTTTTCCTTTCTCCATCAATACACTCCAGTCCTGAGCTGGGACAGTGGCTCGGGGTATTTTCTGTTTAGTGTGGGTTTGGAAAACATGACCTTGAATTTGGATCTGGCTCTGATACAATCAGACCTTTTTAAGCTCTGGGATCCAGAATGTTCCTAGGAAAGGTATTTCCAGGAGGAGGATGGCAGAAAGGATATTCATTTGTAAAACATGAATGGACACAGAACTCAGTCCTAGCTGTATATGTGTGTACATATAACAATCTAGAGAAGTTATTTAAAATATGGAAGTTCTTTTTTTTTTTAAAGACTTATTTTATTTATGCATACAAGCTGGGGTACAGGCCAGAGGCGTGGGGCGGCGAGAGGGTTCACCAGAGACAGAGTGGGGAGCAGAACAGGCAGATCAGAAATCCACTGCTGAGGGGAGCAGCAGGTGAGGCAGGAGAGGTCTGCCACGCCATGTGGGAATCTCCCCGGCTGGGCGTCGAACTCGCATCACCGATGCCGACAGCTCCACAGCGTAGCGCTCAACCGCTGCGCCACCAGGAAGGCGCAAAATTTGGAAGTTCTTGACTAGTCTTTATGGAAGACTATGTTCTTAATGGAAGCATAAAGCTCATGAAATATGTCCACCCTTAATTGTGCTTTTCTCTATTCCTTTTTGCTCCTCATCTTTTCCATACCTCTCTATTTAAAAAGAAAATGACGGCTACAAACTACTGAATTGATTTCAGATATCACTAGTGATTGGGTTAAAATCTGCATTTGGATTGCTGGGTCGTATGGAAGCTCCATGTTTAGCAGTCTGAGGAATTTACCCAAAGGATACAAAAACACTAATCCAAAAGGATACATGCACCCGTATGTTCATTGCAGCACTGTTCACAATAGCAAAGGTATGGAAGCAACCCAGATGTCCAAAAATAGATGATTGGATCCAGAAGATGTGGTACATATACACAATGGAATACTATTCAGCATGGAAAGAGGATAAACAC